>JAOUZG010026747.1:1523626-1544346 GCA_026289955.1 Argiope argentata
AGACTGCACTACCAGCATGCAACCAGGCTCCTACCTGTTCAGTTCAGATGTCAATTATTAAAGGTTAAGTATCTTCATTGAAAAAATAACACTCACAGACTTTAAAGGATCCTCTAACAATTTCAGTAACATTGCAGATAAAACTTCTTTCCTTGTTTTCAGAGAAACAGCATTTGCTACTTCAACTAACACATTAGCGCAAGCTTTCCTCACACCCCATGCCACATCCTTACACAAATCCAAAAATGCTGGAAGCTACAAAGAAAAAAATAAAGTTACCTCATTATTAATATTACAACAATACAAAATATCACAAAAAAGTAATTACACAATAGATATTTCTATCTGATGAGTAGGCATGTTAATCTCTTAGGACAAATTGAAATGACAATGTCACTGGAGCAGCAGTAACTGTCATACCAATGAAGACAATATGCATTAAAAAGTGCAATTTTTTTTAACACACAGATTTCATCTTTTGTCTCGAAAGGACTGCTTTTCTTTGAGCATGCATATATACATAAATGTCATAATTTTCTAATTTATAATAATGCATAGAATTTTTACAGAACATTTTTTTACTTCATTTCAGACATACAATAATTAAATTCCAATTTGCACAATACCTTCTATTACAAAACAATGTGTGTGTTTTCGGCTTTTGCAAATGCTCACAAAAAATAAAAATGGTATCAGTTCTAAAAAAAATTAAGATATTTTAAGTATAATCTTCATAACGTTTTTTGAAATATTACCAAAACCTTCATAGTTTCTAAAAAGTTACCATTAAATATAACAATTACATGTAACTAATTGCCAGTAATATACATCACCTACATACTTCTATAACAATCGAGTATACCACTTGAGGGTCATTGGAAGTTGAGATCAGGGGACAGATGATACAAAAGTGCATTTTAAGCTTGAATGATTTTTAGATAGCTTATCCACAGTGGCGAATTTGGAGTTTCAGAGGCCTGAGGCACAATTCAATATGGGACCCCTCTCCCCTCCCCTTATATTTATAGTATGTACTCTTTATACACTTTTTTCGCTCTGTTAAGCTCTGTATCCGATTTTTCGTATTAAAAAAAGAACGGGGGGAGGCCTAGGTACATAAAATTGAAAATTAAAATCAATTTTTTTTTATTCTACTTGGCAGTATTTAAAATGATGATGAAGTCCAGGGTGTGTTAAGGCTGTTCTTTAAAAATTAGGTGCTATTTTGTATCATAGTTCTGCAATATTTTTCAGAGATACATGCCTAAAATTTCATTATACACTAAATCAATTATTATAGAATGGTGTAGTTTTTCTCCTTTGGGAATAAAAAAATATTGGTTATGTTTTAAAACATTATCAGCTGATATTTTATTTCGTGGTATAAAATTGCAAGTTTTTGATTCTTCCGTTCCATTCTCAGATCGCTCATAAATTTCTTCAATTTCGCATTTTGCTTCAGCTCACTAACCAGCATTTTCTTCTGCTTATTCTATTTTAATTTGTTCATGTATCTTTTTAGGTTTGCATTCAATGCCATTTCTCTCATCTATTTCTTCGAATTCATTTTCAACTTCAGCTTATTCAGTGATTTTTTCTTGTGCGCATTTCGTTTCAGTACATTCATTTATCTTTTCAAATAAGCATTCTTGTTCAATTCGCTCATTAATTTGATAGAATTCGTATTCTACTTCAGCTTGCACAACGTTTTTTTCATGTAAATATACAATTTCAATTTGCTCATAGATTTTTTTATGTACGCATGCTGTATCAAGTAGCTCAACTGCTCTTTCTATCTCATTTTCAATTTTAGCTCGTTTTTCAAACGTTAAAATACATTTATTGAGTAAATTTTTATATCGTTCTGCATATTCTTTTTTTTCTTCTGCCTTTTGCATTTTGAAGCCCCCGATTCAACTTTCTTTTTTGTAACATGGTTAAAACATTTTTAAAAAATTAGTCACATAAAAAAGATTACCTGGACTCTTGATAATTTTTCCGAGTTGAAAAATTTCCTCCCTTCAGTTAAGAGGAGAAAGTAACCAGTTTATTTTTTTCTTTTCGAGCAGTGCCAATGTTTAACGATTCGGATAAAAAATGAGTCCTTTTTTTAACCTTCAAATGTGCCAAAAAGTATAAAGCCGTGATTACAATTTTTTCAAAAATACGAAAATAAAAGCGAAAATTTATTAAAAAATTATATGTTTGCCAATCGTCACATTGGTCAAAGGTCAAACACAGAAATGAATTCCTTTTCACAACAAAAATCAAAGTCAATATTTTTCAAACATGAAACGCTAAATCGCTAACAGGATGTTTTGGAGAAACTAACTTCCTTGAGCAAAGATCTTCTAACCAAGGTATCTAACTAAAATGTGTCCTATGTCCTATTATACAAACAAGTTCATTGCCTTGAGAGCCATTCCTGAACTTCATAGGGTCCGAGTGTGCAGGAGTGTGTAATATGATATCCATCTCTTTAGTTTCGTAAAAGATAAACGATGTATATTGCCTCCCCCTCCCGGTTGACTTTTTACTCTCTCATTCTCAGAATAGTTGGTCTTTCAAAGGTACTGATGTTGCATAAATCTTTGATTGAGATAGATGAACCCTGACAGGTATTAGTAGAGTGTAAAAATAAAAGGTTTTATTTTTTTAAAAAATATCCCTTTTTTAAAAAACTTTAATAATTATTTTATAGCTAAATTTTAAGGCCCTTAACTTATGAGGCCCGAGGCATGCGCCTGTTTGGGAATCCGCCTCTGCTTATCCATTCTATAGCCCTATATCCATTACTTAGTTTGAGCATTCTGACCTTCATTATCAGTATACTTGTGTAGACAGTCCAGGGTGGGAAAGAACTTTCCTCTGAATTCTGTTCCACCAAATTCTACTTTTGACACTACTCAAGACAATTAGTTAGCTCATATTCTGCCTCACTTTGGTATATTTTATTCACCTACTGTTATCTGTACTGTTCATTAACAGATTCTGAGACAACCACCTTTCAACGCCTCCATCTCATTAAAAAGTGAGACACAGAATGATGAGCTCATTTCTGGCATTTCCCTTTGGTCTTAAGACTTCATACAAATATGTAAGCGTTTCCTTGTTTCATCTTTCCTCTCACTCCTATTTTGGCAAACTAAACCTATCCCAGTGAAAAAGTGGAGAGGGTTTTACAATCCATTATTAAACAGTACAGGGGTAACTGTAATGTAAATAAACACAGCGGAGTTCTTCAACTCTCAAAAATGATAGAAGTGCCCTTGTGTTTGTGACCTGAATTCTATTTACAATTATTTTTAATTTTATTGAAACTACTATGTAAGGTCTGTCTGAGTTTTAGCCTCAGTTCTAATGCTTATTTCAGAATGCCTTGAATTTAATATGTTTTGGTAAAAAACATTATTAATCAGAAAAAGAAAGACTTGCATTTTCAATAAGGCAACCAGAATCAAAAATAAGTGGTGATTCATGATCTAAAATATTAGAAATGAAGGTTTTGTTTGATTTTGATTTTATCAAAATCAGAGCTCACTGCATGCCTGCCTTCTACAAATATTGTACTGTCCATTGATATATTTTGTCCATTAAAATGCCAGTTTAATTTGAATATGGCTTCACAATGTAAATGAATTTTTTTAATACATTTCAATTTAAATTAAAGAAAAATATTGATATATATGGCAGCTGAACAAATTAATCTAAATACATACCAAAAATTATATTAGGACATTAGTTACATTCTGATTTCCCCCCCCCCCAAAGTTGGGCTTAGCAAGCAAAGTTAGGCCCCTTCTTGTTGGACAGTTCCTTTTGCATATACTTCTATCCCAAACTAATGTCTGAAATAAAGACAACAATCCAAAAAAGGTTAAGCATGAGATATATTATATTCATACACCAAACATAAAAATGGGTCGATTAAATATCTTATTTATTTTTATCAGAAAGGAAGGGGGAAAAAAACATTTGCATAATGTATGAGTTGGAAAAGTTCCAACTTTTTAATCCTTTTACTAATAAGCATCTTAAAGAATAAATATAATCATTATTCCTATGAACTTTTTTATCTAAACATAAAATTATAGTGTGTATATATATATATATATATATATATATATATATATATATATACTCAAAGCGAATTAGGAGGTTTGCAAACACAAAGAATTCCAGCATAATGACGAGACCGCCATTTTCACAGCACACACATCCATATATCTACAAAAAAAAATCCTATTTACACTCCTTGAAGCGCCATTTATTGGCATTTTACAGCGATATTCGTCCACAATTCAAACGTCGTAACATACTGGGCCCCATGACTTTTTCATCAATACAGGTAAAAAGATAGTTACACAGAATTGTACATACAATATCAAATTTAAAAAATCCAAAGCACATAAGTATTTTACATTACTAAAATGAAAATAAAAAGATAATAGAAAACAAATGTCAATTATCGTAAACAGGAAGTCTGACCAATTTATGAATAGGTCTCTTAATTTCTGCTGCAATAATTTTTAGACACTGCTCTGACTCTACCCTCAGATCCTTCAAAGGTGTGGATCACTCTAGCCATTTTCCACTTCAGTGGTGGAAGATTTACTTCCTTGATCAATACTAAATCATTGACCATTAAATCCTTTATCGGGACTTTCCACTTGTTCTGCACTTGCAACTGAGTGAAGTAGTCCTTTGACCATGATTTTCAAAAGGATTAAGAAATCTGCACAGTTAATTTCCATCGTTCACGGATGGGGATTTTCTCGCTCGTGAAGTCAGGCTCAGGTACTCTCTTCAACTCCGATCCGATAAGGAAATGACCTGGGGTGATTACGGAAAAATCATTAGGGTCCTCAGAAACAGCAACCAATGGACGGGAATTCAATACTGCTTCAATTTCCGCCAAAACTGTTGAAAATTCTTCTTGTGATAGGATCTGTGAACCGATAACACGCCTCATGTGGAATATCATCGATTTTACAGCTGCCTCCCACAAACCTCCAAAATGAGGGGCAGACGGAACGTTCATAGTCCATTTGATACCTTCATTGGTAAGGTAAAAACCAATGGCCTCTTTCTCACAGGTCTTTAGGTAGTTTTTTGTACCATCGAAGTTCGTACCACAGTCGCTAAAAATTTCTGCTGGTTTTCCATGCCGTGCAATGAACCGTTTTAATGCAGCAATACACGCACATGCACTAAGATCACTAACCAGTTCCAGGTGAACAGCTTTTGTTGTGAAACAAACAAATAAACACACATACATCTTTGATGGTTTAACTCCTCTAGCACGACGAGGACTGATATAGAAAGGTCCTGCGAAATCCATACCACATTTAAGAAATGCTCTTCCAGGATTCACTCTGGCAGAAGGCAAACCAGACATTATTTGCTTCGAAAACTCAGATCGAAATCTGGCACATGTTGTAAAATTTTTTAATTCTCATCTAATTGCAGATTTTGCTCCTGTAATCCAATATGTTTGTTTTATCGCTGAATTTATCAATTGTACTCCTCCATGTAAATATATCGCATGATAGAATCTTATTAATAATTTAGTAACGGAATGTTTTTTTAAGGCAGTATTAATTGGTGTTTTGTAGCGTACAGAAAGTTGACTGTTTTTGAGTCGTCCACCAACTCGTAATGAACCTCTATCATCTATGAATGGATTCAGAGAAATTAAATTACTTTTCTCCAGCCTTTTTCCTTTCTCTAAAGTCGCTATTTCGTTCTTATGAACAGATCTTTGCACTAGTTTAACAATAATATCATGATTCTTTTAATTCCTTTGTCTGTAAATAGGATGTAATGTTCCTATCCCCTTTAACATATACTCTAATAAATCTTAAACACCACGCAACCACTCTTTGCAACTTACTCCAAACTGAAAACTTATTCCAAAGCTGCTCGACTAACTCAAATTTAACTACAAATCTTTGGACAGGATCTTGCTTTTGTTCATTCGTAAACTCTGCCAAGTCTAACTTAAGTGACTCTCTGATTACCTGCTCAGGCCAATATTCCATATTCTGAAGCCAAATTGGACCTAACCACCATTTTTCATTAAGTACCAAATTCTCGGCTGCAATCCCTCTCGTGAGTAAATCTGCTGGATAATCTTCAGATGGACAATAATACCAATCACTCAGACTCGATCTCTCCTGAATCTCTACAACTATATTATCAACAAACTGTTCCCACTTTTTTGAACTCCCTTTAATCCAATATAATGCAATTAACGAATCACTCCAAACCACTAACCTTCCCATTTTTTCTTTAAAAATATTTGCAATGTAATTTCCAACTCTAGCACCTATTAGGAAGGCCATTAATTCCAACTTCAGTAGGGTCAATTTGTTTACCGGTGCCACTCTACTCTTAGACATTACAAAAGACACTCTATAATTTCAACCACTATCAGAATATCTAACATAAACAACCGCTCCATAAGCACTGAAAGATGTGTCACAAAAAACATGAATCTCCACACTCTCATTATCACAATTCAAAAAACATCTCGGAATTGTGATGTCGTTTAATTTACCAATTTCACTGCACCACATAATCCATTTGTCATCAGGTAATACATCGTCCCAATCACATGCTCTTTCCCATTTTTCTTGTAATAATATCTTAATCCGTACAATAAATGGGGCAATTAATGAGATCAAAAATTCCGGCTGCTGATTGTAAAACGCACTGTTTACTATTTTGTAAACCTTTCCAAATACTCAACAAACCTTTTACATTCAAAGACAACTCAACCTTCTCAGGATTCCAGTTTAATCCTAGAACTTTCAACGTTATCACAACTGATAAGTTCATTCACAATTTTTCCAGATCGCTACTATTAGACTTCAGTTTCCTTAAATTGAATCCATCACTCTTTAATATTGACACAGCATCTCAGGACAACTGAAATGCTTCCATATACTTTTTCCTCCAAAATATAAAATCATTTACATAAAGTGCTGAATTTAGCTTTTGAAATGACCTAGGTTTGCCCATCTCATATTTTTTAATATCTTTTATTGTGGCACATAGAATAAAGGGACTATTATTGCAACCAAATGGTAGTCTTTTCATTTGCATAATCTTATATTCCTCATTAAAGTTATCTGAAGACCAAAGAAATTTTAAAAACCTTCAATCCTTTTCAGAAATCCCTAACATCAAAAAAGACTTCTCAATGTCTACATTATATGCTATTTTGTATTTACGAAAATTTAGAACAATATCCAAAATATTTGGATTTAAGTTCGGGCTAGTTTCTAAACAATCATTCAAAGAAAGATTACCTTTATATTTTGAGCTACAATTAAAAACTATTCAAACTTTGGTCGTTTCTTTATCCGGCCTAACAACTGCTCTGTGTGGCATAAAATACTCATACTCATCTCTGTCACATTTTTCGATGATTCCGTTTCTTTTTTGATCATTTATTATTTCCTTATATTCATTAGAAGCCCAATCATTTTTATTAAAAACTGTTTAACTCATCAAACCGTTTTTTGGCTAAACCATAATTAATTTTCAATTCAGAAAAATCAATCTTCCACGGTAATTCAACCTCGTATGTTCCATTAACCAATTTCAAATTTCATTCAAATTTACCAATCAATGCTTTATCAACTACACTTAACCCTTCCTTTTCTTTAATACCTAAAGCCTCAAGATCCCACAGTTGTTTTAAATTATGATTTAAGTCATCATCCAAAATAAATCCACAGTGAACTTTATCCCCATTATTTTGCTCCACCTCACCACACGCAATGTACCCAAACGCCGTATTTTGGAAAAACAATTGTGAAATTTTACCTTGTATCCGGCCGTGTCTCAACAGGTCGTAAAAAATTGTGGCTCCAACAATAATATCAATTTTGCCCGGGACATTAAAATTGAAGTCTGCCAGTAGCACATTCTGGGGAATATGCATGCTTACATCTAAAAATTTACTCGGCATTAAATCTGTAATTTTTCTTACTACTAGAAAATCTAATTCTCTTACAAAGTTGTTCTCTTTATTACACAATGTTGCCGTGACGCTCTCATCGACTGTCATAGAAGAATTATTCACAAAAGAAATTAACAAATTTATTTTTTCACGTTTCAGTTGCAACCGCTGAGCGCATTCTTTCATAATTAAGTTAGATTGAGAACCCGAGTCGCATAATATGCAAACTTCATGCGCCTTAAGATGTTTGTCTCTAATCAAACAGCGAGCCGTACTCAAAAGAACTGTTTTCGACTTATTGGCCCCTATGCTGGCGGCCACGATATTGCTGCCGATGTTAACATTCGCTGCAGTGTCCGCAGGAAATTCCTCAGCTGACTCGATGCTACTAACAGGCACAGCTGCCTTTTGACCTTGAACCCGAGGGTAGTGTAGTAAAGGGTTGTGCGGCTTTCCACAAAAGCAATTTTTTACTCTGCACTTTTTTGCATAGCAGAATGATAGAAAACACTTAAAGCAAAGATCATTTTTGTTTTATATATTCAACATATTATATGCAGACTTTTATATATACAGACAACTCTTTGAAGCTAGGACAAAGACGTAACTCATGATTTTCATTATTTTTACATAATTTACATTTTAATTTTTTACTCTGGATACATACACATTTGAAACACTTTGGGAATTATAATTTCGATATCTATTTACATAATTTCCCTCCCTTGCTTTAGCATCATTAACTGTAAGTGATTTTCAAAAGTTGATTCTGGTTTCTGTTTACCTTTAGATGATAAATAAATATCACACTCATGACCTAAAGTTTGTGGTTCGAACCATGTTTCACAGCTATGTGACTCATTAGACCCCGGTCGAGATTATTGTGAATTTTATCCAACACAATTAATTTACATTAAGATTTAAAATTGTCCACCTTACGTAATTGACAGTAATACTCAAATGAAGCACTCAATCTCAACGCATATTGAACATATGTTTCATTATATTAACTTTCGAGCTCTACAAAAATGATTCAAACATTCTTGTGGTGTTGGTCGAAATTCTCTTAAAACTACTGTTTTCAATTTTTCATAATCACCCAGCTCTTTGTTGCATATATACACTAATAAATTACTAGCTCTCCCACCTAAAATATTAAGAAGTATTTCCGCTTTAAATTCCTCAGGTACATTTTTTGTTTTAAATGCTCTCTCTAATGATTGAAACGAAAAATTAAAGGACTCCGCTTTGGTGGGTACTGCGATCGTTAATATTGTAACGCTTTAAATCAAATTTTCAATATTCAAATTTGAGATGTCTGGATCTACATTCTGAGGGAGTTCTTCCTAACATTGGCTAACGCTAATTCCGCTTCTAACTGAGATAGTTAGATCTAATTTCATTTCATTTTCCAATTTTTCTAGGTCAATTTTCGATTTTCTCTCCTCTAGTATATTCTTTATAACACTTTGCACAAATTCAGGGTCATTATCGTAAACTTTTGAAACCTCAATTGAAGTTTTCAGATCGATAATTTTCTCTGCACTAGGAACAGTTCATCCCAATTCCTCAGCTAAGAGTATTAACTCATCCTTTTTTAAGGATTTAACACCTATTTTTAAATTGAATTTGCAAACCAGTCAAACAAAAAAACTAATTCAAGCACTAAATGCATTAGATAAATCAACACAATATAATCAAATCGCCACAGAGTAAGCACAAAATCACACAAGTCACAATAAAAGCACTTTAAAGATTGGCCTTTCACATACAACGCTAATGAAACTATGAAGCGAAAGCAACATTTCTCACCCGTCCCGCCAAAGAACGGAAACTTCAAAGACGGCCATTCGTGATTCGCAAACTTCTAACTCACACAAATAAAATTATCTTCACATCGATAAGCGATTCAAATACACACATATACTCCACTTCTAACATCAAAAATGTTAACTCAAAGCGAATTAGGAGGTTTGGAAACACAAAGAATTCCGGCATAATGACGAGACCGCCATTTTCACAGCACACACATCTATCTATTTTTTAAAAAAAAAAAAAAACTCTCCTATTTAAACTCCTTGAAGCGCCATCTATTGGCATTTTACAGCGATATTTGCCTACAATTCGAAAGTCATAACAACGTGTGTGCTTGGAAATTAAAAATATAATGAATAAATGATTACCATTTAGAATGACACTCTACAATTTATGTTCCACACCTCTAAGAAGTAAATATAATGTTATCTTTTTCAATCAAATGAAATATTGTAGATGATCACTGAGCTTAATATAAAGCATGTCAGAAAAATGAATTTCATTTATCATTGAATAAAATACTATAATTTTTATATATATGAAAAATTAAGTAAATATTTCTAACATTTAAACATTTTATATTTGCTAATGAATACATAGAAATAATGAAAAGAATAATATATAATGATACAGTAAGATTGTTTAATACTAAATTTAATATTTCTTGTAAATAATAAAAACACACCAATTTTTTTTTCTTACACTCAAACAGCAAGTTTAAATTTTAATGCTCGCTATAATGGTAACTGTAGCTCTCATATAATTTAATTCTTTTAACTGCTACACTTGCTGGGAATAATCAATATTAATGAGTTGTTTTTTAACTAGTCTTTGCCCCAAATGAAGAGAGTAAGATGTACAGCAAGTTATCACTAGCCCTATTTTCTTATTCTGAACTCCTCATTAGAAAAAGAAACCATTCAAACAATGGTTCATTAGTACAGAATGCAGTAGCCATTTATATGAAAGAAAATTAAACAAAACTTTTAATGTTCTTAAATATTTCTTTCTGGAAAAAAATCTCATTTATATATATAAAAAAAATTTAAATTGAAAATATCTGTCATGTTTCAAATAACAATAATATTAAAATGTAGATTATAATTTTACATATACTTTTAAAGGGTCATATAAATAAAATAACACAATTAAAACATCCACAAAATATCTAAATCTTATGCCTTAAACAAAAAAAGCCCTATTTTCCTGTGTACATTGTAAATTAACCATAATTTGTATACTGGATATTATTACCAGAAAACAAATTTAAGAATAAATTCCATTGCATAAAGAGCCACAGTTCCAGCATTTATATGAACAAACATAAAACCCCTATTACCCTAGATGCATTAAAGACCCAGCCAGTAATATTTGTTACTAACTTTAAAATAATATTGCTACTTTTCATACAAAATGATTGAGGTGGCTAGTGTTCCCCCCTCATGACATTACCACCGAAATGATAGAATTGTTACTTTGTTTTCCTATGTCTATACATGCTAAAAATTAGGATCATAGCTTAAATAGAAAAAAAATTACTCACTAAAGAGGTTTCAGTGATCTCAAGCCCAGCTACTTTACACAAAGTTCCAAACCTCATGGCACAAACCTAAGAGCCAAAAGATAAAAAGTTTTTATTTTTTTTTTTAAAAAAAAGAAGGATTACAAAAAATTATCATTCAGAATAAATAATTAATTAATGTAAAATATATTTTAAAACAATCATAAAATCCATTTTTTGAATTCACCAGGTTGTACAAGATAGAATCAATATAATTTTATAACAAAAACAAACTTGTCATTTAGGATTTATATGAAATTTGGAACAAATGTACCATTTAGACACTTAAAATATAGCAAATGTACCTACAAATTTAGACTAAATTTTGATTACCACTACACTAAGTTGGTCCAAAAACAGTTCAGAGAAAATTCAGAATTGTAATTTACGCACTATTATCATTACCTAAGCATATTTAGTTATACTCTTATCTTTTAAACTTTATTCTTCATAAAAAATTATAAAATAACATTAATAAAACTTTAGCAACTAAAAATGTCACTATAAATTAATATGGAAAGTAAGAAACATGGCCATATAGTATAAGAGCATTTTTTATATCCAAATATCAGTAGCATTTAATGACATAGGCACAATGAAAAGGGTCGATATTTAGCATTGAGAATAAGTCCAAGAAATTTTTAAAATTGTAGTAAAAATACATCTCTCCTAAATCTAAAGCTTACCACCTTCAATGACGAATCAATAAATTTCCCATAAATGATTTTTAAATGAATTCTTGAAAATTTGCATGTTTATTAAACTCCAAATGACATATCTGAGAGAAATTCAGTATTTTTTTAAGCCTAAAAATAAAACCTGTGGTGAATTTTATGAATATCTAAAATGGTGAAGTTGATGTAATGGAAAAGAGCTATCAAATGGCAAAACTGGAAAAGAATCATAATTTAATTAAAGTAATTATGGATTTCAGGAATCTGGCACATAAGAAAGTAAATGAAAATTTTATCACAAATCTCTGCCATTAAGTATTTAAAAAACAACCCAAAGTTAAATATAAAACACGCAAAAAAAAAAAAAAAAAAACAACTTACTGTTCTGATACCCATGACTTTATCACAACACAAAGATATATAAGGGTCTAAAAAGAACTTGATTGTTAAGTTGTTCTCCACTAAAGGTATCATCAGACTCATGACCTGTAAATTTGAAAATTTCGTGTTTAAAACTAACAAATAAGTTTCACTGTCAGCAACTAACAAATATTTAAATTCCAATAATAAATAAATAATAAAAGGGAATCATTTTTAAAGCACAATGCAAGATGTTTTTAGAAGATGTCATTAGAAACAAACAGTTTTAAATGAAGCAGTTGTAATAGCCAACATTAAAATTTCACACAAAATATATAACTAATTAATTATTTTCACTTCAATACAAAGAAATTAAACAAAAAGATTTAACAAAAATATTGAAGTTATTATTAATTTATATTATAATAAATTTAAATGTGAAATAAAAACATTACATGTATGAGCAGATCTAGTCTTAAACATCAGAAATAGCAAAATGCAATAGCTGTCATCATATTAAATATTAAATAATTTTATATTCACAAGTTGCTGGCTTGTGGATAAAGTACATTCAATATGTATTCTTCATATAATTAATTCAATGTTTCATCATCTTTCCCTGGCCCTATAATTTATAACAGGGGGAAGTTAAGCACTTATTTACATCATGTGCATGTAAACCTGCATATATTCTAAAAATTACATATTTTATAATAGTGTACTGTTATAACAGCAAAAAAAATTACAATTAAATGGATTTTTTTTAAAGCTATATCTGCAACACTACAGAAGCACATCTTGGGGTGTAGAACTTTTGGTTTTTGGTCACAAATGAAAGGGGAAAAATCATCATTACCAAAAAAATTGAGTCAACTTTTATCAGATTAACAATACATATTTGGAAACATTTTCAATATTTCTCAAAATTAATAAATTACTAGTTAATTTAGATAAATGTAAATCATTTCTGAGAATGTTAACAATGATATAGAAAAATATCAATTATTAAAAATTTTATTCAAAAAGTATGTCTAAAAATTTTGTATTTGACTTTTTTATATGCAGCAATAAATATCTGACATTGTTGGGATGGAAAATATAAATTTTCTGCAATGCTTTAAGCACATTTTGTTAGCAATTTAATAAAGTTAAGAGTCATCCAGGGTAGATGCCAACATAAGGCTGGCTAAGTGCCAAAAATTGATGTAGAACAATGCCAGTTCTCAATGAGAAGGGAATATTATATTTTTAACAGAAAAGAATAGTAGGTTATAGAATTGTTCAGCCTATAAAAAAAATAATCACCTTGTACTTCTGAAGTTTATCAAAGGGCTTTTTCATTATGTTTGAAAATTCAAAAAATCAATAAAATTCTGTTTTTAATCTATAAGCAAAAATAAATAATTTAAAAAAATTGCATTAGTTTTTGAAAAATTATAGAAAAATTAGATTATATATTTTACAAAGAAATGAAAATAACTTCATAATTTTAAGATTTTATATGCAACAGTAACAAATTCAAGAAATCAAAAAGATCCCAGCTCTGTAGTTAGAAATAAGATGAAAATATAAAAAAGCATTTTTTTGAAGTAAATACAAAATAATATATCTCATTGTCTTAAAATGTAACAACTTTCCAAAAGTAGAGGATCTTGCTCAGTGAATTGCTTTAATGTTTTGAATTTTAAATTAAAATAAAGTAAGCCCTTTTTTTATCACAATGTTGATACATTTGATTTCATTATTCAATGATATGATTTTAAACTTTCTTTCAATAAAAATCATTGTAAAAAATTGAGGATGAAATTAATTTTCAAAATATCATTAATATTTTTTTAAGTATTCATTTCAACGAAGTTAATATAATTGAATAGTCAACTTTTTATAATTTTAAAATTTAGCAAAAATAAATTTTTTGCAATAACAAGCTTTAATGTTATGGCACAATCATGTTATTTTTTTTAATTAAACATCTAATTAAATTCATGAAAGACCCCTGCTTAGCAGGCCTCTAATATCCAAGAGGTAACCTTCTACCATATATCATGCTCTTAACTTTGAAGGTTTATGCATCATATTGTTTGGCCAATCAGGACAAATCTCTATAAATACAGATTTTATTGGGAAACTATAGAAAAAAAAAAACAAATCTGCAAGAATTGTCAGTGTTTTCAAAGTGAGTATCACATATATCTTAGATGTATACACGACATTCATCCTCTAATTTTCTTATTTTCCCCTAATCAACTAATTTATTTTACTTCAATGATAATAAGGTTGATTGTGCATTCATCAGGCTTAAAACTAACAGAAATTCTTCAGCATCTTTGAATTCCATTGAAATTTAAATGTTTTTCCAAGTTGCAAATATGACCTAGCACACAGTTTGCTATGTCCACCTGGGATAACTTTCCCAACATTTCAATAAATAAGAATATACATTGTTGAAAAGGAAGTGGGAAAAAATCATTAAACGTTATCTTAATACATATTGGCAATTCCATTTTTCTTTTCTTTTGCACCTTTTTAGATAATAAAGCTTTAATAAAGCTCTTTACAAAAATCTTTTTACAAAATTAAGCGCTTTTATAAGCTGCTTAAATGTGGCTTTCAAATTTAAGCACTTTTTATGATGCTATGCACCATGTATAAGAATGTTCAAAACATTGGGAAGTCACAATCTACATATTCGTCATTATATACTCCTCAGCATTAACAGTTTTACGATTATGATTTCTAAATAGAAATTTAAATGTCTACAACAAATCATCAGTAGGATAGTAATTAACATTTTTAGGAGAAAAAGACTAGTTGTAACAATTTTCAGAAAAGGCTCATATTTTGATACATTTCAACATATTTGTGATACTCTGATTATAAACATCTTTTAATAGCTTGACTGTTTACTATAAGCATAAAAAAATATTCAACAATTTTCTTGATTTTCATACAAGAAATATTTCCTCAAAGCTTGACATGTCTTAAAATTTGTCCAATGTATGGCAAGTTGAAATAAAATAATTTTTAAATGTTTCCTGTAATTTATTTTATCAACAGATCATTCGCTAATTCCCATTATTTAACAAAATCATAACAAATGTTATTCAGTGATACACAAAAAGAAAAATTATTCACCCATCAACAGATTAGTAATTTTGCATCAAATTACAGTTCATGAAAATTAACTAATCACTATTAATCATATTTTGTGCCCTAAATTTGCAAAATAAGCATTGAACCCCTTGTACTTCATGAAAATTGTGTCCCACAAACTTCATGAAGTCTTTTACCATTATTTTTGCCATAATTTAAGAGCTGGAATTTAGCTTAGCTAGGTCAGAATGTCTCTATTTGAGGCTCAATTTTACTGATGAGATGCCATGCAAATTGGACTGGTACACCGAACCATTCAGGCGAAACACTGCTGATAGTGTGGTACGAAAGCTTAAAAATAAAGTAACAGTTTAGGTACTATTCTTAACATCAGCTCAAAAATATTATCTATCCCATAATAAATATGGCATTGCTTCGAAACAAGATGTTAGTGGAATTTATTATTTCACAATAAATGCTGCACACATATTGACAAGATAAGAGTAAATTGTGCCCACCGTTATCCTAAATCTGTATGTTAGTTCGAAATTCTCTTCACCCTTCCCTCTCTCTTTAAACTAACACCATTTATCCTTATGTCCATTTTTTATTTATTAGGTTGCTAATATCTATTTCCATTGCTTTGTTCTCAAAGGTAAACCAGATATAAATGAGAATTAGTTTACATTATTATTATAAAATTGGTCTTTGTTACACACCTTTCAAAATTAATCCTAAAAGTAGGATCTGATCTTTGAATACTATTATTATAAGCTATTATTTAAAGCAGAAAATCCAATTATATGAAGAAAGTAAAAATCAAGATAAATCTCATAATGTGTAGTATGTTACAATTCTTGTGGTAGTATGTTTAATCTATCCCATGACATTTTTTATAAATAAAAAATATTACTATCAGAAAAAAGTATACTTTTAAAAAATTAATACATAATTAAAATAGATAAATAAATATATTTCTGAAAAATCAATTCTTATCTTAAATCAAACTTTAAAAGATATTTTTTCTATCATCAAGCAACAGGTAATACAGAGTACATATTCAGAACCTCTTGGTACCTGTTTTGGTGTGGTACTAACCATGATGACCTATAACTCTTAATTCAGAATCAAAATTAGTAAAAAATATAATTAAAATTTTGTAAAAATCCTGTTTAAAAGGCACTTGCAAACTTGCCTCTGTTACAACTATTTCTGTGTTCCCTATTCAAAATTCTTCTCAAGTTGCATAATTTGCAATTAAACATTATCTAAGCGACTTGAAACATCCTCATTTAGGTAATTAACTTGGAATTAATTTTCATCCATGTTTGTTTAAATTATCTCCTATTAAATATTCAGAAAACGCCTAGTTTGAATGTTATTGAGTATGAAATCATTATTTCATAAAAACGATACTGTACTAAGCAACCAACTTATTAAACCTACTATAACTAAAAGCAATTATGAGCAAACATGTAATTTATTTCGACAAACAATGAACATACTAAGACCATTGGAAAAATTTTATCCAATTTATCTTATATAACAAATTATGGTTTACCAATACAGGTGCATTTAACACTCATTCCGAACTATGAAAAGAATTATTAAGTGTATAATCCGCGAAATTTGAAGCTATTCAATATGAACACCTTACAAATTGCATGGATTGAAATTATAAAGAAAGTTAGTACAAATTGTTACAATCACTCAAAATGTGCTCTTAAATTAAGACACAGAAATAAACGAAAGAATAAATAAATAGTAAAAAAAAATTCACTTTTTCCATTTGAAGGTGATATAATCTAGTGGCTCCGCTCATCAAAGCTGGCTGTGATATGAATTGTGTTCATAACAAATCGCAGCCACTCTGATGGGCAGAAACACCAACTTCCAGGAGAGGTCTAGAAACAAAAGGTGCACTGAAGTAAGTTCACACTCATCAAAGCAGCTGTGATATGAGTCATTCACACCATACAACAACTACTTTGTGAGTGTGAAATCACCAATTCAAACAGCAAAAAACCTATAAACACTCAAAATTATGACAAAAGATATTGATTTAAAAAAAAATAGGTAAGAATATATTTCAATTAAACAGTGATTGAAAATAATAATAGCTAAATAAAGTCAATGTAAATATTTTCAGGTGATCATATATTTTCAATTTTTAAAAAAATTACCATTAAGTTTATTAAGAATTACATTTCAAAACAATTAATTTTCATAGCAAGGAAACAATTATGAAATTGTTGACTGTTCATTTATATTTTATAGCAATATTGTAAAATTAATTTTTTTAAAAAAAAGAAAGTAGACAACATAAATTTTGGTCAAGAGTATCACTAGCATTGTTCAATTTTGCAAAAAAAAATTATTAATTATTAATTAAAAAATTACTAAGACCAACAAAACAATTAGCAAATATTAGCATTTTCTCCAATACTTTATTTATTCCATCTTATTTTAAAGTTTTATCATGAATAGAAGCTGACAGGAAAAACATTTTATAGAATATTTAGAATTTTGGTGAACTCGAAAGATCCAATTAACATTTAAAAGAAATGACTTGAGGAGTTTTTGAATCCAAAAGAAAATTATCTTTTACTTCAGTCTAGCATTAGAATTTCAATATTCAAAGATGCATTTCAATAGATCATAATATACAAGCATACAATTAATTATTGAATCATGCATTTGTTCTAAAGCAAAATTAAAATTATTATTATTATAAGTCAGAAATTCCAAATTATTTAAGTAAAAAAGTTGAAATTCCCACAATATTTTGATTAAAATCTCCTAACTATAATCAGATAACTATCAAAATATAATCATATTTTGAAACAAACTAAAAAAATAAGAAGAAGAAATTTGATAGTGCTGTAACAGTATCTTTAGCATGCTATCCTACATCCGATGGCCGACTTCTGTCAAACCAGGAATAATTTTTACTAAATAAGTAAAAATTCTGTGCATGCAAGACTACTTCTGCAAAACTGTCATATAATCAAGAAAGCTAATAGTTAAAGAATATTATCACCAGGAAAATGATGGAGATACATTTACAAACTGAATCAGATCTTAAAAGCAATTAGGCAAAAAGATTAAGACCCCCCCCCCCAGGTTCACAAAAGTTGGTGGGGAAAGAAAATAGATTTAACACATAAAACAGATAACCTAAATCAGTAAGAAGAACAGTGCAAGTTTGAAATTCCTCATTTGTGATAAGCACAACTTAAGCTCAACAAATTTCATAAAATTCACATTGAAATTTAATATATGCATAGAACTAATAAAAGAAGACGGGTATAACACTGCGAAGGCTTAAATCTACATTTACTGTTATCAATTCATAATTAATGGGGAAATAAGACACAATTCTCTTCTTAATACACTAAACACTGGAATAGAGAAGAAAAAAAAATACAGAAGAAATATATGGAAGGCAAATAAATGATACATGTGTGAAGATCTAGAGAAAACGAACCATACAAATCAAATTTTACAAATAAAAATTAACCATCAAGTACTTCTAACAAAAGTACATGTTTCAAATATTCAAAATTTCTTTTTTAAACTAATAAATTCAAAGAACTTGTAGCTTCAGCTTCTTAAAGAAATCTCAAGCTTCAGTAGTAGGGTAGGTCTGGGAATTGCGAATCAAATGTGGCTGTGATATGCTGTATCATATGACATTTCACAGTCCATTTGACTGCAACTCTCAAGACAAATCAACAGACATCTACTGGAGGGCTATAAAGTCTTTTCCGTCAAAGACAAGGTAGTGAGATGACAAGAATCTTTTACATCTCACTACCCATGTCTTTCAAGGAACAGCTCTTCCCACAATGATTTGACTTCAACAACTCTACAAGCCTGGAAGAAAACTCTACCAGATGTTTAATCCACTAATAAACATACCGTAACGTCTTCTATCCTTAGTTCATCTTGGTTATTTGCACACATAGCTAATTGGGCAACTAAAGGACAAATCCATTCTGACAACTGCACTGAAATGGAGGGGAAAAATTGAGATTAAAGACCTTTTATGAGCTGTACTGAAAAAGAAAACAAGAAAACATAAGAAGTTAAATTATAACTGCAGCAAGAATATCTCTGACTATAAACCTGAATAATACTACCATGAAATAATCCATCAATTTCAAATTCAGGATATTAGTGTGATACAAATGCCTAACTATGAAACCTGATTTTTTAAACAATACCAGTAATAAAGTAAAATGAATATTTAAAAATGAATAGTTAATTTTTAAAAGGTAGCTTTAAAACAGAAATAGTTAATCAGTACAATTCATATCTAGAAATTATGAATTTAAAAAAAAGAAACCAGAATTATGATTTATTTAACCTCTATCAACCTATATTCAGCTTTTAATACTCATAACTGCTTCAAATATCTTATTAATAAGTATTCTATATTAAAAACAACTATTAGAATATTAAAATTGGTACATTAAGGATACTAATTTACTGCTTTTCACTTTCATACACTAATAATTTTGCTGAACACAAAAATATTTTATTTTTCAACTATCTATGTAGCACAGGATTTTTTCCCCATCTATTTTGCACGCTCCAATTTATACCTACACAAAATACATAAAACTTAAAACATAAGAAAAGGAATATAAAGAATCAAAAACTACTTACACTGTCCTATTAAATTATTTTCCAATAAAACAAGAAGTGCTGTTTGCGCCACTTTC
Source organism: Argiope argentata (assembly GCA_026289955.1). Taxonomy (NCBI): domain Eukaryota; kingdom Metazoa; phylum Arthropoda; class Arachnida; order Araneae; family Araneidae; genus Argiope; species Argiope argentata. The sequence continues at coordinate 1,543,826 of JAOUZG010026747.1, forward strand.
CGCACCTATGAAAAGATAATTTTTTGAATAAGTAGTGAGAAATCATAACTTCAGTATTTTAAATTCATTTCCAGTAATTTGATTATCAAATTAACAATCAAATTCTTACTGATCTGATTCACTGATTTATCTAGCAACTGAATATACAATTTCTCATTTACATTTCATAACTATGCAAAATTAAAACACCTCAATAACACTCTATTTTAAGGAATGAGGTCAGAACTCATCTCTTTAAATTTACTATTGATATTTTCCTTTCTCTTGATACAGTTTTCTTTTGATATTTAATTAGTCCAATTCTCTTTCTCAGAATTGATAGAAAATTATACTTTTTAAACAATTTGTTTAATGCAGATTTAACAACGAATATATTTTAACTGACATATATAAAATGAGAGCAATTATAAGAATTATTAATATATGGCTATTTTCTTTAATTGACTAAACATTTGTGACACCACAAAACATCAAACACACACACACACACACACACACACACACACACACACACACACACA
>JAOUZG010026747.1:1544356-1642744 GCA_026289955.1 Argiope argentata
CACACACACACACACACACACACACACACACACACACACACACACACCCTTTTAAAAACTTACTGATATGTAGTTGTCATTTAGAAGTTTTACTGTATAAGGCACTAGTTGTTGTGAGATAACTAGCTTCAAATCAGGATGACTCTGGCAAAAAAGGGCTATGGATGGAATATGCTGTACTAATTCAGATCTAACCATACTTTCTATAGAAAAGACATATTTAATAATTAAATAACTTGTTAATGTCCAACATAATAAAGACTGATATTTCATTTACACATGCTCACAATTTTGTTACTAAGACCAATATTAATATAGTAAAGCAATTCTCATTTCTTAATAAATAATTTTTGTTTTATTTTTACAAACCTAATTTATATTTCTTTAAAAAAAAATTTAAAAAAATACAGATTTTCAAATATATTGAGTATAATGTATAGAGTTGGTTAACAAGATGCTTTATGCCAGTTGCAGAGAAAGCAAAACATATATCACTTATGATAATAAAAAAAATATAGAAACAATGCAAAGCATTCAGTTCACCGTATTTACAACAGTACGGTCAGCATCAACAATTTAAACCACTGCAGAATATGCTTGAAATGAAACTTTAAATGACACATTAAATAAAATGATGAATATTTCCTAGAATATATCTACACATTCTGTACATCCACACTATAGATCAATAGAGCATCTAATGATATTGATCTGATACAAGATAATCAAAGTTATCACTTATTATTCAATATTCATCCCCAGTTGTTTCACAAGGGTGATGACTAGCCTATATTTATAATTAGTTATAATTTCTAATGCTTCAGAATATTAATTCAATAAATACAATTTTTGTATAAACAAATTTCAAAATTATTTGATTGGTGAAGAAAATGGTTTACATTACCATACATAATATATTTCTAACAATCTAAAAACTGAAAGAATGTTACAAAATGATTTTAACAAAACTTCAATCAATAAGATTAAAGTTTTCTAAAAATTTATTTACAGTACAATATAATAGTCCAATAGACACACTTACAGTTAGGACTAAGATGTTTTACTTTTTTTAATACATCAAAATGTATTAATAACTGAGTTAAAACTCTATTTTGTGAGGGAAAGGTATTGGTTTTTATAAGAAAGAGGAGTAACAATATTTTATGGCTTATAAAACAGAGCTTATCTCATTGCCACATTTCATGAAACTACTTTGGCCAATTGATAACATTTATAACTTTTTCTGGGTTAAGGATAAAATTTAAATACTACTTTCTTGACAAACAATTCTCTTCTATTCTATTAAATTTAACAAGAACAATTTCTTTTCATGGGTATTTTCTTTTGGATGTATCAAAATAGGGATTTTTTTTTAAAGAATACAAGATAATGGAAATGAGTAACCAAAGAAAATGTTTAATTAATTCCAAGAATATCAATAATTCAAAATAGATTCTCTTACAAAAGCGATGAAATAAAACTTTTGTTCCCAAGATCCACACACGTTTTTGAAATTGAACAATCTATACAAGGAGCAATCAGGCAATTAATGTTCAAAGACTATTTTACATTCAGTTAAATTATCCTTACATACATGATTTTTAAATAGTAATTATTCCTCAAAAAAATTTAGGACAATAAAATTAATAAATTTCAATATTCCTGATTTTATAATTTAAATCATCTGAAACTATTACAATATCCAGATCACAAACAGCTATAATTCTTACAATCAAAAATTTTAATAAATCCATATTATTAAACAAAGATGACAAAAAAAATATTGAGAGAACTATTGAAAGCTAAATATTTAAAAAGCAACCACTAACGGAAAAAAGACATTAAAAAAACATCCAATGTCTTAACTTTTCATGCTTTTTAAATAAACTAGTTTAACAGATATTAACCAAGTTAATTATGGTTTTTCAAAGGGTATATTTAAAACCAAAATTTAAAGAAGACATCATGGCCAATACTGCATAAAAGGAGGTCCACTATCAATTGTTATTATAGAAAGACAAGTTAAATCAATTGTGAGAATTTAATTTTGAAACAAGAAGGAGGTGTACTTCAGAAGTGGGGAGGACATTCATTAAACGAGCATTCTTGCATGGTTCATCCAGGACAGCACAGAAAGTAATTTATAAGCAATAATTCATCCTAAAAGGCACATGCATAAAAGATTCTTATACATGAGCAATTCAGAAAAACATAAAACATTGCTAAATAATTAAAATTTGCTTGCAAAATGATTTGTTTCAAATAAAAAAAGTAAAAATAAGAAACATATATTCATAGATTTTAAAAAAATAACTATAAAATTTCTAGTCGTATTTTCCATTTTTAGCTTTCCAATAATATTTTCAAAAGTAAAAAATTAGAATTACTGCACATTTATATCAAAATCTAACAAAATTCTAAGTATCTAATACAATTTAAGAATTATTGTTGATATATACTTTTTCACATACAAACTTGCATTGGAAAATACAAATGAAAGAAAATATAGATATTTAAAAAATATTAAAAATAAACATTTTTTGAGGGAGGAGATTCTTAATTTTTTATTTATTTATTTATTTGTAGCTAAAAGGAAGGTGTAATTTGGAAAATTAATGCATTTACTATTCACTTCAGAATTCAGGGAAATAATTGAAGATAATTTCAGTCTTTTTAGATGCATTTTGTATCCTTTCATTTCTTTTAAAAACATCCTGGTACATTACACTAAAGAGAATATCTGAGCTGACAGTGAGATTTCATATCTCAAATAAAGGAATTACTGGCCAGATGGTTTGAGGTAAGGTATATTTAAGGGATTATTTTTTTAATGAGGCAAGAGATATTCTGAGATAAAACTTTTAAGAAACATATTCACAGCTTCATGGAATTTAAATATTTTTTGGGGAGGGATGATCAGGTATTCAAAAAAGGATTTCTTCCTAAAATCTAAAGTGACCATAATAGTGTATACATTCATCTATACACATGACTTCTAAAATTAAACTTTGAAAGTGGATATATTCACTTTCAATTAAAAAAAAAAAATCCTTGGACAATCCTCAAAATTTTCACCAATTTATTTTCCAATTTAAAAAATTTCACTTACTCCCCCACTTTTGTTCTATGAAGATATTATACTGATAAGGATATCATGTGACTTCTATCTAGAATATGATATAGACTAAAATTTTAAAGAAATTAAAATGTGAATAGAATATTCTTCTCGCCAAATTCATTTAATTTTTTTTCTAAGTTTGTTACTGATATTTCACACAGTAAAAGATACTTAATTGTATATGTACACACCACTATCATCTTTGATTTAAAAAAATGTTCACATTGAAAAATAAGAATTAAATACTTACAAAAAGTTATCGACATAACTATATTTTGCTAAATTAAGCCGTCTTATTCCAAGGAAATATTATTCTATAAGATCTAAATTCAATACTCACTAAAAATATTAGAATATTAATTCCAGCCACATTAATATGCCTGCTGCAGACATTCGTTTAACGAAAAAATGGAAAGATAACAAAATGGGGTTAACCAATTTAAAAAAAAGGTGAATAAAGCTATGATCACATAATAAAATATTAAAATCTCACAATAACACAATATATAAATTTTGGATGCCCAAGGAACAACAACACTTCCTTATTTAGTGTATGAGTAATCTTATATGCAAACAGAAATTGTTTTTATTTTATTTTTAAATACATTAAATTAGAAAAAAAAAATTCCAAAATCTTTACTAATAACAAATAATTTACTAGTGCAGTGACACTCTACAGGTCAGATATTTGACCTGTAGAGTTTGACCTAGTTAATTTTGACTGGAAAGCCATAATGTGCTCACAAAGGTTAATTTCTTAATTAAAATTTAAATAAAATTTTGGCATTGTCCCACAATTTCTAAAAAATTACCACACAATAGTAATTTTTACATCAACTAAAAATTTAAAAAACTTTTTCAGTAATACCAGTTTTTAAGAAATACATCTATTTTTATTATTTTTTTTATCTAAACAATTTTGCAATATACCTTAATTTTTGAAAAAAAAAACATTCAAATTGTTTTTATTGCAGTTACTAATGCTTCTTCGTGGCTTTTTGTCTCCCACTGTTAATAATTAGGATATTAAGTGATTGTGTTTCATTCTATAATGTAGGTTTCAATATGTCATGTTTGTAATAAAAATTTTGAACCTTTATTGTCATTAACTTCAGAAAAAAAATTAAAGTTGTGTTCATTTTTTAACACTGTTGCTCTTTCTTGTAATATAATTGGATAAAAAATATACAGACAAAAAAATTTAAAGAATGCATATTGTAACAAGCAGAAAAGTGCAATAGTTCTAAAATAATACAAGTTAACATGTAAAAAAAAAAAAAAAAAGAAAAATTAAGGAAGTCATACTCCAAGCAAACCACACAGCAATTTGCCATAAAACAAACAATTTTAGAATATTTATGAAATAAACAAATCTCTGAATATTCAATCCTCTCTGAACTGATTGCACATACAATATTTTGTTTTATTCAAAAATCCTGAAATGATGTATTAACTTCACTAAAAAGTTTTTAATTAGAAATTATGAGTAACATATAGAACAATTTAGCATCTTATTTTAAGCAAAAATCTATATGAAAACAATTGGTGGTCATTCATGTACATAAAATGCAGCTGAAAAAAAAATTGATTCTCATATGTTGATACACATTATACTTAAAATTTATGCAATTTCTTCCTGAAAAATTCTTAAGTTTTGTTTTCAATGTCTATAGCCTTAAAGTAGCAACTTAATTATTCCTTCTTTTGCAAATTTCAAAGAAAGAAAAACCTTTGTCTATATAAAGGGGATAGATTATTAACTCTATCCCGTTCTTTAATTGAGACCTCCATTCTGCAGAGGAAAGGAATCTACAAAACTAAGCTATTTACAAAACAAGCCAATATAATATTATTCAATGCCACTGTTGGTTGCAGAAGCCTCTTTAGATTAATAAGAGGTTCATTAAACTTCTCATATTACTAGCACAGACTAACTCTTAACTACTAACTTTAAGAGTCAAGAGGGTAAAACCTTAAATGTAAGACAACTTCATGTGCAAGTCAAAATGTATATCTCTATCATCAATAGAAATTTCTTGATAAAATACTAAATTTAAAAAGGAAAGACAATTGGTTAAAATATAAATACATTTTTCAATAATTTTGTCCTGTAAATGATAAAACTACGCATTTCTATTTTATTCATAACTATAATTGTATAAGAAAAGTATTGCAATAAAAGAAATTAGCTTTATGTTTACATTTTTTTTTCCACAGTACAATTTCTAAACGTATGCAAATAGAGTCGGATCATTTCCGTGAAAGAAATAAAAAGCCAGTGGTAACAAATCGATAATAAACTTAATGACTGAATGTAATTAAAATAAGACTACATAATAATAAATATTCAAGGATATTGACCAGGTATTTAAAACATTTGAATGTGATGATATAGCTTACCGTCATCTTCACTCAATTTACACATAACAGAAATAATGGACTGATATTCTTCTTTATTAGAACCAGCTTTCTGAAGCGAGTCCAATATTTTCTTGGCAGCTAATTGCCTGTTAATAAGAAAATTACATAAGTTAGTGAACATTAAATGCAATCAGAATTCATACTAGAAATAACAAAAAGTTAAAAATTAAATGTTTACATCAGAAGGTACAACCAAACAAAACTTAATAATTGAAAATTCTTTCATTCTTAATTAGTGAAATTCCAAACTTGAATATAATTACTAGCTCATAACTAAAAGAAACACACAGCTAGAATGCAGTTTAGATTATTTTAGTTCAAATTCAAATTTAATAAAAGGAAATGCTGATTTAACTAGTTAAATCTCAAGTCCTTCCTCGTTTTGCCACTTTTCAATTTCATATGCTCTTCTATTAATTTACTTCTTTACTTCATGAAATGTACTCTGTTGAATACAATTATTAATAAAAGATTCAAATGAAATCTGCTATGCATATTTCAATGTATCAAAACTATGCTATGTATATTTCAATGTCAGAACATAATTTCTTGAATGGCCAGGCACCATGTGCCCATGCAAGTTAAATAATATTTTTATTCATTTTAATTGTTTCATTAAATTAGTCACTTTAGTATTGCAAACGATAAAAAAAACTTCATCTCGCATTTATTATTAAAAAAATATATCAAATTTCCAATTTATTTCATTTTATATAATCACATGCTCAAAATGACAATTTTCTAGGTTTTATTTGCTGTAGTCATTAACTTTTTTTTAATCAGAGCTTCTGTAAATGAGATGGCACCACATTATTAAAAGCTGTTATATAGCTGATGCTCGTGCAGATAATAAAATTTCAATTTTTCGCCAACAGGTTTTTGTTGACGCAACAAAATTTTATTCCTAACACAATATCATGTTCTGACATGCTATAAAATGTAATGAAAATATTTTTCAATACTCCAAACAAAATTTAAACATATAAAATAAACTATATTGTTTATTTTTTGCACAATAAATTTCTAAAAGCCTGCATTAAAACTTGCGTTTTTTTAATGTTTAATTTTTTTAATTATGTTTTATATATTTATGATTTTAAAATAATTTTTTTAATATTTTTTATTCTAGTAAGGCAATTTAAAATTTTAGGCTAAATCAATTTTTGTTATCTTCTCACCAAACAAGCCCCATTATGTTAAAAACTCCAAAGAGATAAAAAGAATGCAAATGTCCTACTAATCACAGCAGTAACTTTCCTAAAAGGCTTTAATGTAAATACTGACAGGACAATAAAAACCCTTTTAAATAAATGAAAATATAAAACTTTAAAAATATAACTCGTGTACTTCCATGTAACAACAGCACTAATGAAAAAAAAAAAACCTATGGGAAATTTCTTTAATTTGCTAGTTGGCAAAATAATATACTTTACTCTACTAAATCTATCTTTCAAATAACTTTAATTAACCCAAAAAAGATTAATTTATTTGATTCTTCAAATCAAATCAAAAATTGCATTTTTCTTGTTTCTTGTAGGGAAAAAAAAAAGTGTTAGGCCATTCTTAGAAAATACTAAAATATTATTACAAATTAGCAATATTTTAGTATTTTCTAAAAATGATGCTAAATACATAATAGTCATTTATTGAAGAGGATAAAATTTTTATAATCATTGTTCATTCAATGAATGATTTTTTTTTATCAGAAATCTAACTTAAATATTTTCAATTCAATATTAATTTCAATAATAGTTGGGTAGTTTTACTTAGTTCAACATTAGTTTGATAACATTTTTATCTGTGAAGAAAAAAATCAGTCTTATACTAATATACCAAAAAAGACATTTTGTATTTCTATATAAATTAATGATTCAGATGAATACTAACCATTAAACACTAATTTTATTTTTGTTATGGCAACAAAACACATTACATATATATATTAAATACTTTGAGAGGTCATAAGTTACAGCTGAAAAAGAATAAATTTTGTTATTTATTCTCATTTATTTTCTGACCCTTTGAACATACTGATCTACAAAATATAATACAAAATAAAGTAAATAAATTTCTAATCTGTATTGCGTTGCCCCAACTAGCATAGACAATTCATGCATTTGTGTTGCCTCAATTGGTGTTGAATCCTCAATTGTTGAAATTTCAAAGCCAATTGACTGTGTTCTTATTTGTTTTCAATGGATACAAACTTAATTTTGTTTTAGCCAAGTATAATTTATTAATCAATTATTTATAATTGCAATTATTTAATAAAATCAAATTGAAATGAAATTTTTCTTTTTTGACTTAAAAAATTTTTTAAGTCAATTTCTACTTAAAATATTATACTGGAATTTCATGTACTAAAATATGTTCATGCTTTAATCAATCAGACAAAAAGAGAATAATTTTCTTAATTAAAATTTGACACTTTTTTCATTTCTTAAAACTTATAACAGTACTTCAGATTTGAACTATATGGCTTTATTTATAAGAATTTTTATATAATGCTTCAAATTCAAATGCTTTATGCACTTAGCTTATTTATACTCTCCAACATTGCTTAACCCAGTCATCAATAGCCTTCTTTACAGTTATATAAGTACAGTACAGTTGTACATACAGTATTAACAAGGTATAGGAGCATTTTTCCCCAAAGAATTTTTAATATTCTCAAATTTATTAACAAGTATTTATTATTAATTATCTTACTTAAATATTTTTTTAAAAAATAACATGATTTTGTGGATCATTCAAATTAATGGTTTGTTATATTTACATTTTCTTTTATTAAATAGCAAGAACTTTTGCTTTTTTAAAAATCATCAATGCTCAGTTCAACATTATGTTAGACTTCCACATTTATTTTTGTGATAACAAATGACTCTATTTTTTATATATATTTATGCTGGAACAAAATTCCATTCTTTTTCCCTTCCTTAACCATGTGAACATTGGTTTTACACTACTTAGCATTGCTGCAAGTATGGGTGTCAAGAATAAAGTTTATTTTAATTTCCAGCCATTATATATCGTCCTGTTTCTTTTTATTTTCATTTCCATAATTTTTTTAATATTTCTGTGGTGCTCACCCATTTCAACAACAATTATAGTAGTGTAGTAGTTAGTGGTTGTTGATAAGCTTACTCAATAATTGTCCATTATTTATTTGAATTATTAAATCTTTTAAAATAACCAGCTACCAGATTTTCATTTATAATAATTTAATATAATTATGCAATTCAGTGGCACTCACCCATTTCTGCAACAATTACGGTAGTTTAGTAGTTGGTGGATAAGCTTACTCAATAATTATCCATTATTTATTTGAATAAAAATTTTTAAAATAACAGGCTATTTTAATATTGCTGTGTATTCTTTCTGGCATTCATAGATGATTAATTTAATTTAAATATTTGAATAAATGAAATCTTAAATAATCCCCTTCATCTGCATTCCATTTTATTCAGTCGAATAAAAAAATGTTTTCTGCATATTTATAAATCCTTAAGGAAGTAAAAATTTCCTATGTCAAAAATATAAATGAGTCTTATTAATGCAATAGTGCAAGATTTTTATTGAATAAGTATCCAAAAACTGCAAATTGTCTATTACTTAAGCTTAAAATTAAATTGTTAAAATTCTGGAATTGGAAAGGTTTGGGACAATTTCAGTGCTTCAGTGCAATATAAATTAAGGTATAGCTTCAAAATGAGCTAATACTGAGCCAAAAGCAGTATTAGCTCATAGAAATATTTAGCAGGATTTTCAACTTTTTTTATCAAGTCATTAATAAAAAAATAAAACATTAATACTAAATATTTCCAATTATAACTTAAATAGGACAAAAAAAACATGTTTTTACTTAAAAAGTACAATGCATACATCTTCATTTTTAAAAAAATATTTAACATAAATAGGGCAAGTTAAAACAAATATTTTTTTAAGGATGTGGATGCAAGTTATATTTTTTGTATCAGACTATTTAAACATAAATTATAATAAAATTTCAACCATCAAAATTGAAAGAAATTAAATAAATGATCACAAAATAACTACATTAAATTAAAAATAATTATGATATAAATGAAAGATTTGCATGTGACCACACTAGCTCAACAAATAGCTATTTTGAAAACTTTATTACCAATTAATTTATTTACATACAGATTAACAAAAGAAAAATCTCTAAAAAATGAAATGCTTAATGTCTAATCATTTCACCCCCACATTCTTAATGTCATATGTACAGTTAATTTAAGTTATCTACTTGAAATATGAGTCACAATTTAAACAAAAATTATTTAATCTAGTTTAAATTAATTATTGTTTGACAGCACTGAAATTTCACTGTAAGTAGATTGCTCAATCTAGACTCACAATAATATGTCCTTAAAATCAATAATATTAAATTTAATTACCTTTTGTTTAATAAAAAACTAAGATTTTCTCTTAACATAAGTATTAAAACTTATACTAAAAATTCATTTTACTAATAAGATTGTCACTTTCACACAGATTTTAGAGATAACATTACACGAAAGTCTTAAAAAATATGCTATGTACTGAATTATTGTGTCTCCGTGTTTTTTTCCCCCTTACACGAAAGAAGAATTATTTATTTCATATTTAGTAAAAGATTTCTCCATCTTAAGTGAAGACCTCGTGGACAGTAGAATTTTAAAAATCGAGAAGAAATCTTCGCAATAATCAAAACGAAAATCTGGAGACAACCCGGCATAGACTTGGTGCATAATCCAATAGGAGTCAAAATACTGCCTCTTCTTTTAGTGAACGGGGTGGTTTACTAATGGAGGTCAAATAAGGGCCAAGCCGCCTACAAATTTCATCTTTGAGAATTCAAACAGACACCCCCTTTCCAGTCCCCCCCCCTGCTGATTATTTTTGTGACGTTCCATTACGTTTTCCTATTTCGAATTCACAAACTCCACGCACGACACGAGTTCAAACGTCTCCATTTTGTTTTCCTTGAGTGTCTAAATGAGTAATATTCTATCTCTTATCCAATTCGGGATTCAAAAATAGCAAGATCCTGCAAGGACGGAAAAACAAAATAGTCGCCAATACAATACAGATAATTTCTGTTTAAAATTATAAGCATGACGCAGTAAAAATTCAAAACATTTTCATATTTTACTCTTAAAAAAATGATGCTGCTACACATCCAAAAAACCGCTCATAAAAATTATTTTTTCAAATATTCTTAAAACGGACAAAATATCTAATATTCAACAGAGCAAGAATTTTTTACACTAAATGTAAATCTTCAAAAAATAATTCGTAAAAACGGAAAGATCTATTTCTTCCCAATCATACAGAGAAAGCCGTAATGTAATTAAAGAATGTTAAGGATTAAATATTTAATTTAACATTTATAATAAGAACTAATAGCATTTAAAATTATATATAAGGAATTACTTAAGAACAACACATGCTACAAAAATTCAAATCATCTCAGATCAAAACTCAGATACAATGAAATAAACAAACTATAAACAGAATCTAAAAAAAATTTAAGTAATGCTCATTTTATTTAGAACGCACACTTATATAAGTGTAGAAAGTTGATTATTTCATTCATTACTTATAACTTATAAGAAACAATTCAACTGTTTTTTAATACGAAAACTAGAAATTTCTGAAATATTTTATTTCCTTAAAACATAACAAATTTTTAAAAAATGTCTACTGTTACTAATTTATGATGAAGATAAGCAATCGTCACGCAGAATTCATTCACAATTTATGAAAAAGGCACAGAAATAAAAAAAGTAACAAAATTGGATAACGTTTAAAATAATTAAAACATTGCACAATTAATATAACAGATTAGGTTCAATTAATTAGGCAAATTCGATTGAATATAGTATGATTCATAAGACAATATTAATTCCTGTTTTGTGTTAAATTTATTAAAATTAAAATGCCGTTTGAATTTTATTAAGTAATTTTCTCACGTTATCGGGATTGAAGGGGAGAGGAATAAGTAATATACTTATTTATCCCTATGTCAAAAAATGTTTTTACTTCTCAGAAAATCAAATCATATTTTATATACAATTTAAATCGAACAGGTTAAATTATACCACATAATTCATATTAATTTTTCATTTTTATATAAACAAATAAAATTTAAATTAATTATGTTTACAAAAATAATTCACAGATAAATTAAAGCCAGAAATTCCATTTTATCACACAAAAAAAAAATTGTTGAACCAACAATGATAGAAAAGTTTCTGGTTAAGCTTTCAGATGATAATACTAAAATTTTTCAATTCATCAAAGAAAGGCAAATTGTTGGTAAACGGTGCCCAATTATTATTCAAGCGAAGAGTATTTTTTTTTCGATAAACAATCTTTAAAATTAGTAAATTTTTAACACATTTCAAAAACTTGTGCCGATATATGCCCGTGCATTAAAAACAAATATCTTCCTAAAAACAATTGCAAGAAAGAAAAAATACTGCTAACATTTCATAAATTACGCAAAAGTGAAACCTCGAAGTAACGGTTAAAACAATGAATAAGCAAAAAAAAAAAAAGAGGAAACAGGCGGGGCAGAATTCTTTCAAGTTAACAATTTGAACATAAAATAACTACGTAAATTTTAAAAGTTATACAAAATAAATTTATCTAAAGTTTCGGATTATGAATAATTTGCCATTAGATTGTAAGTAAAACTTAAGTTCATTGTTACAGTACTCCCATTATTTTTTTCTAAGAATGTATAGCACGATTAAAGAAGAAAAAAATAAGCCATAACAGAGCAATTACCCACACAGGCCAATGATAGAGTGCTTGAAGGCGGCACTAACATCCACGGCGTCGGCGCAGTAAGAACATTTTTTCCAAGAATGCCTTTTACAGATACACCACGCGAGCCATGGCCACCATTTCTGCGCACCATGATGAAATTATAACTACTCACGAGTAGTAAATACATCCCAGGATCTTGCTCTCTACGGTTTAATCCGGAGTGGGAAGGAACGGCGTATCCAATAATCCGCACTCGGAGTCATCCGAAATCGAGCTGTCATCACTTGATATGGTCTGATCATAGTACAAGATAGCAAGAAATATTCACACAAAAACTTTCACAAGAAAAACTAAATGCTCAGGGCAAATGCTTTAAGTCTTGATATACGATCCTCATACACTGATGCTTGCAGCTGAATTGGCAGCGTTCCAAAATTTTATCTTCCACAGCGCCATTCTGCGGTAAATTATGCAACTACGGATGGGAAACGCTGTAATCAATGGGATCCCTACAGTTACCGCCCTCTAAAAACATAATATATTCTTCGGATGGAAATCGGCAATGTGCGCTGAAGTACCGTTATGAAGAAAAAGTTGCTTCAGGACCTCGAGACAACTTTTCGAAAAAGAGATGCGGCCAATGTCGACGAAAAGTGAGCGAACTCTGTGCAATGTACTCGTAAAAGTTAAGACGAACGAGAAAAACTGTCGAGTGACGTCAGCAAGAACCCTGCTGATGACAGAAAGCTCCGCCCCACGACCTTACTAAAAAATGAAGCATTTCCCGCCAAAAGTAAAAGCCCGCCATTTCTTCACCAAGACTTGTAGAAACTATTTGCGTTTTATGGACGGTGAGATTTTGACATGTTGCAGACTCAAAAATTTCTTTTCGAATTGAACAGAATTCATTATTAATACTGCGCAAAATATTAACATAATTAAAGTAGAATTAATTTGCCGTTCCTTTCATTAAATGAACGTCGACACATCGCAAATGCAATTTTGCTCAAAATTTATAATGCAAATTTAGAGCGTATCAATTCTCCTGATAAGAAATCACATTAAACATATATTTTTAAGAATTAATCGTTGCTTTAAAAATCTTTAGCCCCATTTTGCAAATGATCAATTTCGAAATATTTCTTTAAATGTGTAATATGAAATTTAAAATATAATACATTAAAAGTAAAGTAAAATAAACAACAATTTTATTTATAAATCAGTGGGAGTCATTCCGATCCTCGATAGCGAGAAGAAATTAATGGCTACCCATTGGTAGCCAAAAAAAGAAATTTTAAAAGTATTAGCAAAATTAATTAGAAGGATACTTCGGTATGTTATTTTCAAGCTTCATTTTAGAGTATCGTATGCTGATATTCAGAATGTAAATGAATAAGTAAAATAATTTCAATTCAAAACATATTTTCATTTAACATGTGATATACAAAATCCGCTTACCGCCGGCAACTTCATTTATAAACTAAATGATAATAATTGCAATAAATAATCGTTAATTTCAGGGGAACTAATTATTAGATCCAATTACTTTTGAAAACAGCAAAAATCCTTTTTTAAAAAAAGAATAATAATGATTTTTAAAGATTAGTATAAAATTTCATTAAACAATGTCAATGGTAAACAGGAAAACAATTCAGAAAATATCAACACCAATAATAAATGTTAAAATAATTTTTTTCCACAAATGGAAATTATGTGCACAAATTAATGGACTGAATTTCCAAATAATTTTGAATTAGGTGATTAAAAAAGTTCAATAATCAAAATTGTTTATTTAACAGATGTATAAATTCCATTATCAGTTTTATGTGAATAATGTTTACAAAGGTCATTAACTGTATTGAAGTTATCTATACAGGTAATTAAAGCTATCACTACACTAAATAAGTAAAACATAGCAGTAGTTCTCCCATTCATAAACTTTCTCATATTCAGTAATTATCGTGCTGCTGATTTTTGGATTTGAGAGAATATTCTCAATATTTATTCGTATTTAAACACTAATGTTTAATTAATTAAAAGAAAAATTAAAAATTAAATCTGCTATGCATATTTCAATGCATCACGTTAGAACATCATTTCTTGAACGACCAAGTACCCCGAGCTCGTGCCAGTTAAATAATATTTTTATTCATTTTAATTGTTTCATTGAATGAGTCACTTCAATATTGCAAACGATCTAAAAATAAACTTTGTCTTACATTGATTGTATAAAAAAATATCCCATTTCCTATTTATTTCCTTTCATATAATCACGTGCCCAAAATGACATTTTACTCGGTTTTATTTGCTGTAGTCATTAATTTATTTCTTTTCAAATCAGAGCTTTTGTAAATGCAATGTCAACACGTTATTAACAGCTGATTGTTTTTTTTAGATGCTCGTGCAGATAATAAAAAATTTCAATTTTTCGTCTACGGATTTTTGTTGCCCCCGCAAACCTCATTCCCAAAATAACATCAAGTTCTGACATGATAATATAACATTAATCTTCTTTCTCTAATTTGTGCAATAGATCGTATACGTTATATATAATAAAATATACAAATACAAAACGTTAAAAAAATATAAAGACATTACTCATTAACCTTTTCAAAGAAAATTATTTATTGCACTAAAAAAACTCGTAAAAATAAATGATTTCAGAAACATCTGAAAAATAACTGACTTTAAAAACATCTGGAAAAAAATTATTTTAAAACGTGAAGTTAAGATGCACTCCTCATGCTGAAGTGTGCTTATGCAATAACTATAATTATTTTTTCCACTTTTTTTTTTTTTCATTGAAGTTAAAGAAATCATTTCATAGCCAGCTACCACTTTCTTTTTATCTTCAGCAAAAACTGATTCATCGCTGAACTGCACTATAGCACCCGGACATTAGCCCGGCTGGTCAACTTTACGGCTCTTATTACTCTCTTTATATCACATTTATTAGAATCTTGAATTTCCACATGTTTGTTCCATTTCTTTTTGTAACTGACTACCATTTCTATGCCATCTCCCCTTCCCCCTTCAAAAAAAAAAAAAAAAAAACACTGGATCTTTCTTCTTTTCTCTTTTTTGCTGAGAAATACTAGAAAATTTTCAATAGTTCACACTTGTCACTCCCCGTAACTTCTGAGCGGAACTCGAAGACTGGATCACTAGAAATTAATGAAACAATTAATCTTACTTTTTACAGGACCATTCGGCTCAAATTGCTTTCCTGCGTTTGCTACTGTTTCAGATTCGTTTAACATAATGGCTATGACAGCGTACGAACGTGCACAGCAAACATTCAGGTATCTCGCCCTGTTTACAGAAAAAATTATTATTCAGTTTTTGATGAAACTTTGAGATATGATCCTGAGAGAATCGAAACAAAACGGTGATATTTGAATAGTCTAGAAAATTTCATTAAAGTATTTTCCTGTTCGTACATAAATTTAGCAAAATCTTATATAAAATGCAAACTAATAATATGAATAAAAAACTTAAAATTCACATTAAAAAATTTATTTTATTCTAAATGACATAAGTGATTTTTTTTATATATGTATAGAAAATGAGAGACAAGGTTATGAAATATTAAAGTTACATATTTATTTTTCTTTTCTAAAATTTCAAATGTAAACTGTATGCAAAACAGAATTTTCCAATATTTTTTAGGCAGAAAATAATTCCATATTTTAAAAAATTAATATGAATGAAATAGGGGGGAAATGAATACAGAAATGATGTTGGGAGAAAAAGGAATTAAAACTAATTTTGTCTTTTTAAAAAATTTAAATTGCATCTGTGTCTTAAACAGAATATACTTGCTTAAAAAAATAATCATACATTCTAATCATACTTTTATACAAATAAATAATTAGATATAAAGTAAGTCGTGGCAGTTAGGGATGAAAATGATTCAGTGCATGTGATGTTAAAAAAAAAAAATAACAGGTGAACGTGGGTTAGGTGAAAGACATGCGAGGGGAACGCCACTCAAACAAATCCATGTCACTACCAAATTCAAATAATTGAATTCCACCACAAACTGGAAAGAGGGAGAACTGAACGAAATGCCCCGAGAGTCATTTACAAATCAAGATTCATTAAATGAAAAGCTCTCAGTAAAAAATAAACAGATATGATATTTCTCTAACCTTAGCATCTAATTACACCAGAAAGCAATCTCATTTTGTTGGTTAAAACAATAGAAATTTTACTGCTTCATTATATTTCTGGTCAAACTTTCTAGTTCTTACGAAACAAAAAATTTAAAAAACTTAATTTCTTGAATTGATTCAAAATCTCCATAGAGCTCGTGTTCAGGAAATTACAAAATAAAAAATTTTCCGCCTACCGATTTTTGTTGACGCTACTAACCTCATTCCCAAAATAACATCATGCTCTGACATATTACTTTGAATAAAATAAAATTATATCGACGAAATGAGTTATTCTGATTAATACATTGCAAAGAATGTAAATACTTCCTACTCTCTTTAAATGACGGTTATCAGTAAATTTATTGAGCATCAAAAAACCCTCCAGCAAGGGCAAATTCTAATTTAATTATTTTAAAAATTTCCCGAATATTGGTAACAAACTTAGAGGCTACAATTACCTGTAAGTGTATAAATAAGAAAAGCGGAATAATTTACACAAAGTGCCATTGAAACATCTTCTGGAAATTTTTGGTCGACCACAGTGTACCCGACATAACATTTGAATTCCCTCACGACAATGCATGACTTTTAAAAATAAAATATCAAACATTCCAAGAATTAAAAGCCTGCTATTGACTGCAGCGATTCATTGCAATGTGATGAATCGACAACGATAAATAAATTTTTAAGTTTGGAATAAAACTGAAACTAGATGAATTGGAATTATATTTTAGAGTTTTTCAACAGTAGTTTGAAAATTAATTTTCAGGAAATGTTAATCATCAAAGGAATATAAAAATTAGAGAAAAAACTTCGTCACACAAAATTATCTGAAATATAATTGTTCATCAATTGATGTATCCAGTGGGTTTTCAAGCCTGATTAACTTGATATTCATAAAACAATTTTTAAACTTACTTTTCATTTAAAATAACAATATCTATTGCATCAAATGATTTTTTAAATCAAGCTTTTCGCTTATAGACAGTACGTTTTTTAATAACATTCGAAAATCCTTGTTCTTCCTAAGTTGGTATTATTACTTAAACACTGGCCAATTAAAGATTTAATTGGTTATTGCAAATGGCAATTTTATAGAATATTAATAAAAATGTATAAATTTACAACGACAAAGTAAAAAGAATATTTTTCCATTTATAACAATAAAAAAATGAAATACATTTTTTTAAAAGCCATTTCTCTAAATTTCTATGTGATTTTTATTACAAACTTTGTATTGTGCTTCGGTGTTCAAGAAGAGAATCCATCTTCCACATTGCCTTACGAACCATCTTCAGAAGATTCGATAGTAGGAAGCCAATGCCTTTGAACAAACGCCTCTTGAACGTATGTCACGTAGCATCTTTATCACATGCATGTCCACCCGCTGAAGCGAGCAAAATTAATTCCAATTCGAATACTGCTCGGGAGAGAGAAGAGATGCCAGTCGAAACACGAACATTTAGGAATGAATGGGCGGCATTCCATAAGGAGAAAGAAGGAGTAAACCGCAGCAAATCGCCTTGTGCCAGAAAAAGATGGGGAGGGGGGGAAGGAGGGGGGTTACACACCCCAAGAAGGTGAAAGCGCCTGAAGGTCTCCAACCCCTGTGGTGCCTCTCAACCACGCGTGACGGTTCTCGGGCTGGTCGTCAGGACTTCATTACAATGGGAAAAGCTTCACAATGAACCTCCTAAGAAAACTACCTCACAGCCCCTGAATGCGAAAAAAGTGGCACAACCAGAGGGCTTGATTTTGTTTCTTCCATGATCCCGATAAGATAGTAAGTTTTTGTGCCAAAGAACGTCTTCCCTCCGAACAAATGTGGCCAACATTTGATGCAGGCCGGCAGAAAACGATACACGGAATTTAATTTAAATGGTTTGTTACAGTTATAATATTTATGACACGTTAATACAAATAACAACAGCCAACCATGTATTCAGAATTTTAGTGATAAATTTATTGGTAAATCTCGGCACGATATCACACTAAATGACAGTTTCGGAAAAATAATTTCCCTAAGAACTGGATAAAAACAAGCACTTCCAGATTACGTAATAGATTTCATTCTTCAATTATTTTGTTTTTTAACCATTACAATATTTTCACTTACAATAATTCGTATTACGTGCTTGTGTTTCTCAAAGAAAGCTGCCTTGTGAGTTAATAAAGAAATTTATCGAAATTTATTTCCTACATTTTCAAGTCCATACAAAGAAAGGGGGGATTGCTTCATCCTGTCCAGCAACAAATTTCTTTTCTTCAATGCTCTCCATATATGATAGCTTAAAACAGTATCGATAAAATGTAATAAAAAATTTACAAATAATATATAAGAATTTAGAAACTACGAAATCTACAATTATAACAGGACCTTGAAAAGATTAAGTATATAAATTCTTATTACAAACCATACTATTACATAAAAGTAACATCAGGATTTAAATGGTAAAAATGAAAATTACAAAGTAAAATGCAAAATAACGAGCATAAAATTATAAAACAATAACAATAAAAGAAAAGAGTAAAATGGATCATAAATTAAAACAATATAAATAAAAAATAATTTCTAATACTATTAATAAAAGCTCAATATGCAAGCATACCCCATCACTATTATGCTTTTGATCCCAATTTTTCCAGGCTTATGGGGAACTAATTCTAAAATTTCTACAATTCTACTAGAGTTGGTTAGGAAGAAGTTTTACAACATTAAACTGTTCTAGCGACACCCACCCGACTCTTTCTTATCGGAACCGAAGTCAGATTTTCCTAAGAAATGACTCTGATGTGTTAGGAGACAGTCGCGAGCGACTAAAATGTGATTCATATGTATTTAAGGCTTCTTCTTGTCTTTTCGAATTCACCGAAGACATCAAACAAAAACATTGAAGAATTTGATAAATCTCATCTAGTTTGCAAATTTTGCAAAGGATTTTTTTAAACTAGCTTTTATACGTATTATTTACAATGCGAACCAGAAATAAAGCAAAATCACAGATCAAGTCAGTATTTCTTCAAAATCGAGTCGAATATATTTTATTTATCGATCGAAATTGAGATAACTTCAACAGTATTATGTCCATATTTTTTTTAACTTTTAATTAAAATGAAAACACAGTTGCCAACGATTACAACACATGAACATGCGTGGGTTTTCTGCATCAATTGGTATAACGCAATCAAGATTAGAAATTTTTAGTTTCCTTTATTCTTGTATTTCAATTCGGAAGTATTCCAAAATGAATCCGAAAAATAGATTAATTTTAAATGCATCAAACACTAAAAAAATAAAAAGAATCGTTTGAAATAATCGGTAGAAAACATGTTAAGCTTAACATCATTAGCTTGGTATGAAAACAAAGTGAAATCGTATTCATTTGGTGGTGAGGAAAGATTTTTGGCGGGAAAGTAAGAAAAGTGTCGTTTTTACTACTTAACTTGCAATCTTTGTTTTGTCTCTATAAAAACCTTCCTCGTGTCTTAACGAAAATATTAAAAATAATTGCACAAATTGGTCGAGCCATTTTCGAGTTTTACGCTGAGCAACACATTTGGCAATTCATTTTCATTCATATAAATATGCAGACGGTTTTTTGTTTGTTTGTTTTCCTGCCAAGGGAATTTGCGTATTTATTACTAATTATGCCAACATGGGCCTTTACCCAATGAGGTTTCATATTTGTGTTATATTTTAACATTCCTTTGAACTTCCAGTAAATGAATAATTGTTTTTGTTGTTCTTGTTGGTTCAGGTGAGTACTCAGAAAGAGAAAGGGTAAAGATAATTTGTTCAAAATAATCTTCGATTTTTTTTAAATGCTTCTAAACAGCTATTGCTACGGATGAAGAAGCACTGGTGCTATTTTATATGTCCCGCTATTTCTTGGTTTTTAATGAATTGTTCTAAATTTAACACAAAGTGATTCTGAACCGTCAATGAAGATGATTTTAATTAGAGCTTAAATAAAATAATTTATTGTAGTAAAAACAGCGATATTTTTCCAAGGCGGGAAATCAATACTTTCGGAAACTTGAAGAAATTGTAGCCATATCCATTACTTTCAATCGTAATTCTTCCAATCAAAAGTTTCCTTAATTCTTTTAGAATGATACCAAATTAGAAGACAGTCGGCAAAAAGCTAGGTTGCTTTGCTTGAAACTGCTCCGTATCCTTTGTAACGCTTGTCAAGAAACTTAAAACATATCGTATAACGCTGCACTTACTCATTTTAAATATTTCACAAAAGCGTTTTATTCGTTCAATATGATTAATAATGCGCACATTCAATTTCTTGTCCAGGAGAAGATTTATACGCATATATATCCTAATTTTTCTTCATTGAGAAAAAACACTCAAACAAAATGATTTTCAACTATAAGGTCAAATTCCTTCATTCTTAAATCAGAGTATTTTAAATATTATACGATCCACAATGGCACACGAAAGACTCCAACCCAATGTTAATTTCATTAATAAATAATTATTCAAATGTGAGAAAAATAATCTGCTAAAATTAAAAGTAAGAAAATTTATCGTCTTCCATATTAAGTATTCCAAGTTAGATATTACTATTTCGATTTCTTTTTTTTAAAAAAACCAGCCCCTTTCTTGAATTAAAATTAAAAGATTTTAGGATTCATGGCGTAACGATAATTTCGTAAGACCAGCTACGGAAATGTTGAACAGTTTTCAATTTTCAAAAATGACTGCGAGAACAAGACATTGAGGTAGGGTTAGTTATTCCATTAAAGGAATAGCCCGAATTTTAAAGCTGCAAAATTTTGTCATTACGATTTTTTTTTTAAAAAAATACTTTTCAATAAAACAACATAGTTCAGGGTCGCCTCATAACTTACTGAATGGATTTCCGCCTGTTTACAAATATTTGTGCAAGGAATGATAGAAAATTAATTTTGAATTAATAATTAATTGAATTAATTTTTTCGATAATCCACAGGAAAAAGTACGGAGATGAAGATTAGATAGCCCTCTTTCTCTCTTTTACCTAAGCAGGGCAAGCAAGCATAAATGACAGTATTTCCATCCCGAGAACTGTTCAAATTGATAAAATTATTCCAAATCAACTTTATATGCCATCAAGAAATGCTATCTGGCATTCGCAAAGAGGCCAAATTTCAACACGCCCGGGAAAATAACAATTTTCAAAATATTTTATTTAACTTCTTATCATAACAAAAGTTAATCAATGCCTCTTTTTTTTTTCCGACTTAAAAGAAAACTGTAAAATCGAGCCCCATTTAATACACAAGAGAAGATAAGTGGGGAAAAAAGTGCACCAATTAACAGATCGGGAATCGCCGCGGTTCTTCTTCCAAAAGCAGATTCTTTTTAGAGCGCGGTGATGTCAGGCAAGCCAGCTGCGTCAACAGGTTAGCGAATGCTTCTGGGCGTTCGATGTAGAATGCAGTTATTCATTCAATTTACAAAAATCACCAGCTTCGAATAGCCAGAAATAACATGACTCACTTTGATGGAAGTGAGCCCACAAATCGTAAAAAATGGGAACACATAATAATCATACTCCCAAGAATACTTACGAATTCATTGGAACACGAATTTACAAAAGTTTACATGATTCCTCACTCTTAAATGGGAAATAGCTACAATGACTCTTTCCAAGTGGCACCAATGTCAATAGGAATAGTATAGCAGTTAAAGCAAATGTGCACAATGATGAACATTCCGTTTTATACGCTAACTATTTAAATGCAAAAGGTGAATGAACTAACAAAGCATACAATTAAAGCCAATTTTTCTAAAATACTGCATCGCAATGAAAAGAAATTTCCATTTCAAAGTAAAAGCTGTAGATAAAATGTAAATGAAAATTTCAATAATTATATTGCTATGTCATAACATTTCAGCAGGTAGCAGAAGTTAGAGTTATTTAGAGTTTTCCAAAAAATTAAAGAATAAAAAAAAGATTAAAATGAAATCTGCTATGCATATTTTCAATGTATCACGTTAGAACATAATTTCCTGAACGGCCAAGCACCACGTGTTCGTGCAAGTTAAATTATGTTTTTATTCATTTTAATTGTTTCATTGAATGAGTCACTTTAGTATTGCAAACGAACTAAAAAACTTTGGCTCGCATTTATTGTATAATGATAATTTAATATACTGATATTTCATATAATCCCGTACTCAAAATTACATCTTCTAGGTTTTATTTGTTGTAGTCATTAACTTATTTTTTAAAAAAATATATAAGCTTTTATAAATGCAAAGGCAACGCGTTATTAAAAGCCTTTCTTTTTTTCTTTTCTTTTTTTTTTTTTTTTTTTTGAGATGTTTGAGCAGATAATATAATTTTTATTTTTCGACTACGGATTTTTGTTGACTTCAAAATCTTAATCCTCAAAATAACATGTTCTGACATGATAAAAAATACTGATAATTTTTAATTGGCAGCAGATTTCGACATGGAAAAAGATGCATTTTTTTTTGGGAACATTCCGAATGCGATAAGTGTTGGATCCATTCACTTTTATCTCTTTAAAACCTTTCTTTTGTCTGCATGCAATTTTTTTCAGGCAGTACAGATAATTGACATCATCAGTGGTGTTAAATATTCCAGAATTAGTTTTAGTTCCCCTCCACATCCAAAATTAAAAATCAGATGTTTAAGAAAGTAGGAAAAATTACTAACTTATTACAGAACATGAATATACGTTACGGATCTAAACCTGCTTAGTTCAGTTAATAACAATTTAAATTTGATAATTAAACTAGAGATATGCCGAACCTGTCAGCTTGACCCTTTCTTTTTAAACTCTGTGTTCTGCCATTTTAGGGCAAAAGCCTGTGGTCACTTCTGTTCTTTCCTGCATTTTTCATAGTTTATCACGCATAAACAATGCAATTTTCACGTGTGTCCACAGAAAAGTACAAAAACTTTTAGTCACTGCTCAAAAATCTTGTTCAGAGAATGAGAATAGAAATTGAATGCAACGATCTAAATAGTAATTTGAAATCAGAAAATATAGCAGTTGCACATAGATGCTATTGAAAACGAATCTGACATATTTCATTACTCATATTCTATAAAAATTAAATTTTAGGTAAAAATGTCGTTTGATTTAGAAGAATGCCATCCTTAAAAATATGTAAATTAAATTTACCATTATTTATTGAGACAATATTTATTTTTGCATGATTTTCTAATTTCTTAGTTACAACCTCTACCATTTCTTCGTTCAACTCATTTTGCATAATAAGAAATTCACAGTATAAATCTTCATACAAAATCAAATCGAAGTAGGTGAAGATATTCGGAGGGGGGGGGGGGGGGGATTGTTTCCTTAAGAGTAAAGTAGCGAATAGGTCATTTATGTAAAGTAATTAATAGGTCTTATTAATACTTTCCTTTATTTAAGCTTAATTTCAGCTTTTAATGCAGTACCTTTACTACAAAAAAAATTGAAGTTTTTTTATATTCATATTACTAATCAATGTTATAAGCCATGAAGGAAGGCTAGTTACGAATTCGAAATCCATTCTCCCATTTACATATTTAATTGCAAGTAAGTAATAGGTAAATAAAATCTTCGTGGCATATTATTTAAAATAACCCAAAAATTCTAGATAAGATGCTTCAAAAAATATTTTTAAGAAATTTGTTTATACTTAGTGCGTTTTTTAAATTAGGGGAAAAAAATTGCAGAAGTGTTAATAAGCTTTTGTTCCCTTTAATAAAAACAGTATTTTGTGAAAGTGTCACAATACTTCATTGTCTGCGTGCGATAAATTGCTTTTATATAAAACTCAGTGTATCATTGACGCATATATTTCATGTTATAAAAATTTTTGTACTTAACTCAGAAATGTGCTCCTGTGCTTTTTTAATTATTTCTTATTCTTGTTAGAGAATGTTTTTGCGAAAATGTGAAGCCCAAATAATTCGAAAGTCCTTATTTCTGAAAAAATTTGGTTATTGCATAATTCAAAAAGTACTTTAATGAAATGGATAACATTTGGAAAAATGATGCTTTAGAACGATTTTTTTAAGTGGCATCGGTATTAACGAATTTCTATTCAAAAATATATAACGTAACTTAAAAATTTTAAATATAAATATATAATATACTGATTTAAAATTACTAGCAGTATTTCATATCTTTAAACAAATTGAAAAACTGGGAAATCTCGTTTAACATAAGGAATTCCGATTTTCAATTGCTCATAATTTATCATCCCATATACTCAAAATTACATGTAACTGAGCCCATTTTAACTAGACGCATTTAAATATACATTTCAAATTGGGTATTGGTACTTCATATTGAACCGGTGTAAAAATAGCATGAAACCAATACCCTTTATAAAGAAATATATATTCGATTATAGACAGCCTATTTTTGCATCAACAGATATCTGACTTTTTACTGTACGTTAATAATATAACATAAGAGAGCAGTGTCTTGATACTTTTTAACGATCTATACATACCGGGATGCAAGGTCAATTATTTAAGTCGGATTTGATTTTTTCAATTTTATAAGAAAAAAATCAGATCAATTGAAATTGAATGTACGGCAGGTTGAACGCAGGGTGTGTCCTCTCTTTACATTCAAAATTTTATTTATTCATTCACTTCTTGATTCACTGGTGTTACTTTTCTGCCAGACACGGGGCAACAGAGAGTTATCTTTCGTCGGGTAAAATCTCGAGTTTCGAAGCCATTTCAGAGAATTTCGTCCAACGGCCGATAAACACCGAAGAGGGCTGGGCTGATATATTCAAGGAGAGCCACCGACGAAACCAGAGATCTACGGCGACGGCTGACAGCACAGCCAGTGATAAACATCATGAAAATTTCACACGGCCTTTCGAAAGCGGCGAATATTTTCGAAAACGGGAGGAGGGCCCCAGCGAGAGGAATGCTGGACCTTTTTCGAAGAATCGTCTCTGCCTATCGCCAGGGGTCGCGATCCACCATTGACCTTGCCACCGACGAAAGACGCAAAACAGAAGTGGAAAAACATGAAGGAGGGGTTCTCCGCATTCCTTTCATGGGGCGATCTTGAGGGAACGTCATTCCAACCCCTCCTTTATGCAAAAACGAACTTCTTAGAGGGGGTGATCCACACCCTATCCTTGTCCTTCCGTCTGCATTACTTCCTTCCTCAGGGATGGAGGATGAAAAGAAAGAAGAAAAAAAAATATCAGAAGGTTCAGGGACCGGGATTTAGACTCTCTTCGAAAGGAAGAATTGATTTTTTTTTTCTTTTCCCACTTCTTTCTAATTTCACTTTTGAACATTCACCTGTAGGCCGGAAACAAGATCAATATAGGCGATCCGGGATAAGGGGGGAAGGAAAATAATGAATGAAGCATGGGGGGGAGGAAATGAATAAAAAAAAAGAGTAAGGAAAAAACTTTCAATTAAGAGTTACGGGTCTATTTTACTCACGCAAACTTTTGCAGGAAGAGCAAGCGAATCAATAAATATCTCTTACAGCATATAACTTAAATATTTTCATACTACCAATATTACAGCAATGGCAGAGTGAAACTCAACACAAAGCGGTAAAGCTGCGTTGAGATTCATCGATGCAATCAGTGTTCCGTAATTTGGTATCTTGCAAATATTTCTGACACTTGGCCTGCAACAACTGTGGCAAAAATTAAAGAATAAGAGGTGAAAAACCATTACCGAGAAAGAATTGCAAGATTTTTTTTTTTTTTTTTTTGAAATTCAAATTCAGATAAAATTAACAAGAATTAGTCCATCTTTAGATTAAGTGTAATTAGGCAGCATACGCAAAGGATACATAGTAGTAGCTAAAAAGGACACAGATGAAAAATAAAATTATTTTATCACTTATTTTGAAGCATAACAAAAAAAAATGTAGAGTGCGAGTGGCGTTTATGAAACGTTATTATTGCGAGTGGCAATACAGAAAATGGTTTTAAATATTTCAGATGACGTCATCTTTAGGAGTGGTAAGGATATTTTATTTAATAGAACATTGAAAATGAAAAAAAAAATTATGCATTAACGAATACATAGTTTTTAATAAATAAAAATTTATTTTTAAAAATATTAATAAAAATTTAATTTAATTTTTTCTTACGTTCGATATCTTTTTTTAATATTGAAAGGGGGATTTTTTAAGTGACGTTTGTTATTTTCTCATAAGGGATAAATCTATAAGAAAGAAATTTTTGCAATTGTCCTATTTTTTTTAATTTACACAACTGAAGTAAATTTTAACAAGATTCACCTAAATCGGCAAATATTTCACACAACATTCTAATGAAATAACCATTGTTTCCTTCACACACTAAGAACTAATTATATTTATCTTCAAAATGTACTAAAATCTAAAAGATTGATTAAAAAGCAAAAATTTTATAAATGTTCATGTGTTACGTCTTTCCAGATTTTCCAATGAGAGAGGCTATAAATATTGAAAGCATACTTAGCTCTTTAGTTTAATTTATTGACAACATACAAAACCTTTCTAGAAAATTTCATTACATTTTTTTTTTTCATAGAATTGGAAATATTATGTTCATGATTTATAATTTACTTCAAAAAGATAATTTTAGAAAAAATGCGTTTAAAATTCTTTTACTATAAGTAAAATACATTTTTACTTATAGTAAAAGTAAATTTTCTCCTTAGAAAATAGTCTAACATTCTCACTTAAATGTTTAAGTATTTAATAAATATTGAAAATACAAAATGTCGACTTTAATGGGTATTCAAGCTTACACTGGAGGGTTCCTGCGTTTGAACAACGTCGGGAAGACAAAAATTACATCCAAATCGAAGAAAACTTCAAAATTTGCGCGTGTAAGTTACAATTACTCTACATGATGATCTTTAGTCACATCCAAGTGGCACTGTGAAACAACACCTCCATTACCTTCTTGATTTTAGAAATAACGAAATTTAATTTTCCCCCTTCAAGCGTACAAAGTGTGTCATTTCCCCCGAAATCTCCTTGTATCTTCATTTAATAGTCACACTCTTCGTTCCACTAAGCGCAGCATAGGTGGGAGCATCCCATAACAGAGGACTCGAGTGTCGCCAAGGAGATTCGCGCAGCACCATCAGCACACTTACTTCCATATTCTGTACATCCGTACTACTACTTTGAACTTAATGGCCATCTGCAAATAAAAGTCACTTTAAACGGCTCGCCACTCGAGTCGCTTTTTGTGAGGGTCTTCAAATAGGCATTTTCATTTTTTAAAAAGTTATCTATGGTAGCCGGTTCTAATACAAGTGACGATGTCAGTTGGATTAGAAGACATAATGTGCGGAGGTCATCAGAATAAGAATACAGAATTTCACAGATTCGATCGTTCGAAAAGACGCGTGCGATCTTCCCTAGTTGAAAAAACCACGGAGAAAAGTCACGAGCTAAAACTTATCGAAGCTAAGCGCAAATGACTCCCCTGCCCCCAAAATGTTAGAAGAATCAATAGGGGAAAAGAACAATATAAATATGCAAAATTTCAATTTTCTGTCTAGTATGCATAGAAATAGGAAAAAGAAACTTCAAGTACTGCATAGGAGGAACAACCGTCATTAGTTTCAAGAGGCACATTAAAATATTGCCCGATTCATGCTTAATAACATGGTCAAGAAATTTTATTATTTTTCTCAAACAGCGGTTCTTATTTACCTATAAATTTTCGTTGACGACTGGAGGACTAATCGCACTGGCACATCACATCACGGCTGTAAGAGAGTCAATGATCATCCAATACTTTTCGAACTTATTTTTTTCAAAAGTTTATTGTGAACCGTATCTTTATGTATTAAAAAAGTGAGCACTTTCAAAATGGAATAAATTATTTTTAATATATTTTTATTTTCGCAAAGGTAGTTTCAATTTAAACTCAGTAAAAAAATTTAATGCTTTAATTTTTTTTAAAGTATAATAAAAGATTAACAATTCTTTTAGTTTAAGAGCAGACAGCATCAATTAGTTACTTTAATATGGTCTTAAGACTTATGCAGATACAAATGGAACAAATTAAAGCTAAAAATTTAAAGAGAATTGAAATAAATAACAATGCATATGCTTTATGCCCATCTGTGGATAAGCAAAATCTGTATCGGTTATAAAATCCCTCAAAAAAAAAAGCTTTCGAAGTATCTGGAAACAAAAATATTTCAAATTCACATTAAACGATCAAAGCAACGATTTGGTAACTCAATCGATGAGGTAAACAAATTTATAGTTGCTCACATGCAATTACATGCTTTTTTCAATAATCTATCAACACGTCATCCGCAAGAATAATGAATACTACATTAGTGCAAAATGAACAAACAGATTACTTCATGTCAGACGTAAAGCAGACAGTTGCAAAGTGAACTTGGTTTCATTTCATTCACGCCAGAAACAATAAATCAAGACATAAATAGTATTCGCCATGCATTTATTAATACGATAAAACTTTAGATAATCAATCTTTTGAACTGCAGATCCGTATCTGCAGTTCAAAAGATTGAGTAGTTTTAAGTTTTAGAAATGTTGCAATGAATTCCAATCCAAGTTTCCTACCTTCGTTTGCAACGAAACGCCTTCTGGTGTCGGAAAAAAACATCAAAATATTATTACTTTCCCTATTTCTTACTTCCCCCCAGATTTTCCAAAAGGTTGATTTTAAAGGCGACATTTACGAACATTTTAATGAACGCTGTGTAAAATTAACGAAATAAAATAATTAAAACATAATTCGATTCGCCCTTTTACAAAAATTTTGATTAGTTCTTTTCGGTTTCAATTTCATTTAAGCAAATCTCTATTCCATATTTCCTGCACTTCGAAGTTCTAGGCTTTTCTCCAATACAATATTGAGTACTTACAATATTTGTAGAACATGAAGGCGTCCACAAAAGAGCTACCTCTGACCTACCTTAATATAAGGGGGTGACCAAAATAACCCCCTCGATATTTAAAGAGAGTATTGTGGTGAACGTTCCCATTAAGCCGTGGTATATCCCTTACTGAAAGATACGACCCGTCATCGAAATAATGCACTTCCGATTCCACACCTAACTTCATGCATCCAGCGGCGGCTCCAAGCAGTTTAATAAGATGGCTTCATATTTCAAGACGTTTTTAACATGCTAGTAACTTATCGTAAGTTTATCGTAAATTATTTTCATTGTTTCATCAAATATTGAATAACGTCATTGTCTTCAACTGTTATTGGCTGAAAAAGGGTTCTGTTCATAGCGTGTAGTTTAAAAGACGAATTAAAATCAATTGTGCGTTTACATTGGCAGCACTATGATGCCAACGACCTCTCTATTAGAAAAGTTCAAATACACTATGAACAAATGTAAAGCAAATAATATAACACGAATTTTATGTTTGGGAATTTGACATAATGACAGGCATTAAGTTATATCTCAGTTATAATCAATAGCTCCGGCGAAACCAATTACTTTAGTCAGTTATCGGTCAAGTAAACTCTGGAATTTTGTCTGTCCATCCCTATGAAAGCGATGAAAAGCTCAATGGATTATATTGAGTCATGAAATCACCCGAAATGTTCCTTTAAATCACTGCTTAATGAAGAGATATGCGAAAGGGGGCTAAACGATCATTGATGACATGAATCAAAGTGAGTGATGTACAAAAAAATATTTAAAATAATATTTTATAGCCGTGTATGAAGACCTCTTAAGATGTTTCACAGCGGAATTTTGCTCCGCACTACGCCTACAGAGGTAGTCAACACACTCACTAATATAATTCAAACAGCTGCAATGTTTGATGGATAACACTTGAGGGGCAAAAAGAAAAGCCACCAAAGGTGCAGACAGCAAGCTGGGACAAAATTGCACTCATCAAATATATTAAATCAAGCGTTCAGAAACTTTTCAAGAACAATTTTTAACAATTAAGAACAAGGTGCATTTAATGGATCAATGAAAAAGATTTTATAAAAAGTAATTGTAAGAGCACAGTAGATAGAAGTGGATGCAGATACTCTTTATCGTTCCAATCTTTACTCTAATTGAATTTCATTGCATATCTTCTTCGTAGATGGTGATGATTTTTTATCTTCCTAAAGGATTAACAGCCATAAAAAAGAACTTGTACTTTAAAAAAAACAGGAAAGATAGCAACACCTGGCGTGAAAAATTTCAAAACCGTCTTTTGAATACACCTATAATGGAATAATTTTCGTTTATTCACATTTTTATTCAGTCTGGCACAACAAACGCCATATTTGAAAATTGGCCTTCAAACTACTGTTTTCTTTTAGTGTGTTTGGGGTGGGGTGCATGAAACTTCTACTAACCAAATGGTTCAAGAAGACGGATACTTTTGATTCATTTGTATGAAAGTAAGCTTACCCATATGATATCAATATCTTAAATGTTATTATAAGCACAAAAGAGATGACAAAAACTTTTGGAGTAGGACTGCTTACCAGTTGTTATTTTACCTCCTCCTAAAAAAAAGGAAAGTAACATAATTCCTGGACCACTGATATCATGCAATTGCCAGAAAGGGTGGAAGAAAGTTGTTAGGCTGCAGGAAAGCAAGTGCAGCTTCCCTCCGATGGTTTCCTGTTAGAAGCTTTGAAATCGCCTAAAGACGAGGACTAAAGGACGACATGAAAAAATGACACTGTCGTCCCCAAATGCAGTGAAATACGGAATATTTACATCAAATTGGATTATATCAGTCATATTGACGTCTCTTTGAAAATAATGCGAGGGCTGTCTTAAACAGAATGAACAGGATGAGGAGCACTACACTGAACATAAACAAGAAAAAAACTAAATAGTATGTATTACGGTAAATGGTTAAAATTACCAGTAGCTAACTTTTTAACTTCGGTAATAAAAGGTGGGAACATATTTTTAACGCTATTTATATCACTGCGGTTTAAGCATTTATGGTTGTAACGGCAATGATTGTGAAGTAGAAAAAAAAATGCACGACGATTGTGTCTCTGCATTAAAAAAAAATTAAATTTCTTTCCTTAGAACAATATTGTTCTTAAAATTTAGGTCATATAAAAGTATCTCTTGTGCTTTACTTATTGTAGATTTATTCATCTTTGAAACTGATGTAAAAAAAGGAATAATATAAATGTCAACAACTTTTTGAGAAATCCTTTATTTTTTAATGCTTACACATCATCCATTTTTTAAGAGGTATAAAGCTTTTTATAGGCTGAAACTGTAGAAAATTTCATCTAATTTGAGTCTATAAATAGAAGTATTTTCTATAAAACAAATCGCTCAGTAGATATCTTGAAAGAAATTCAGAAAAAAAAATTAAGTCAATCCAACCATTGAATGTTTCGAGTAAGGTTCAATATTAACAAAGCGCCCAGAGAAAATGAAAATTAAAACTCCGCGAAGATCCGCAAGTCGAGTAGGCTGCTGATGGTGACGTTAATGAAGCGACTCATAAACTAGACAGAGTGTTCTTCCACACATTCTTAAATAATATGGTGCATTTGAGTTACGTAATATGATGAAAAAAGAAGAAAAACGCATTCCTAACGTTCTCTGTTTAAAGAACGTTATCGTGATCACAAACCATTATTCCTAAAAATGCGCAAAAATGATTAAAGCGCCAGCATCATAACACCGAATTTTTCGATGACTAAAATACATCTCACTGTATATTTTGATCAACGAAAAGTAAAGAGATGTGATGCAATAAAATCACAGAGCTGAGATGGAAATAGAGGAAGTGCAACCCTACTTTGGTGTAGGGCAAGATGAAACCACGTGCTTTAGGGAGAGAGTTTGTATTCACTGTAACTGCATTATCCATTCCTCATTGTATTTCAATGGGAAACCTTTTCTCGCTTTTAGCTGTTCAATTTAAAGTTTATTTAAGCCATGGTTGCCTATTTCTGTGCAGCTGGATGCAAAGAAAAAGCTTCTAAAATTAGTCCTCTATCATTTCACAGGTATGTAAAATAAATATATTTTATTTATATCCATTTTAATTAAATTTAAAATTTCATGAACTCGATCACTCGATGATTTCTCTGTAATAACTGAATAATATTTCATAGTTTGGTTTACTCATTGCGTTTAATTTAGTTACCTCGTTATTAAGCTTTATTTAAATGAATATAGATACGTTATGTTTTGCTAATTGCTTTATTTTAATCCCAAGTGTGTTACACGCGCTTGGCGCAAGTTTTTCACGCCAAGTGTATGTATAAACATCATTGACCGATTAATAATTATGTATTTATTTTAATGGAAATAAATTTCCTTTTTAATTTTATGGTTCAGGAATTTGTTTAGGTTTTTTCATATTGTTTTACTTAAATATAATAGTTACTTATGATTTATGATAAGTTACTTATTTTTTACCATAAATATTCGAATCGTATTACGCCGTGAACTATATTAAATCATCATTGTGAATGAAATAATGAAGCTAAAACGTATGTTTTATTGAAAATGTTACATAGTAAAATTTCATAAATGTGGTAATAATAATTGCATGTTTTTAAAATTTTTAATTAAGATCTAAAAATGAAACTAGCGTATCTTCTAAAGATAAGAAACTATCAAAGAAAGAAATGCTATCTTTACAGATTAAACTTTCATCTGAATGTCAGCTTTTATGTACCTACCCTAAAATCAACGTTATCGTAAATATTTCAAATTTGTTAGTTATGTTGTATCAAATTCAACACTTTTCCGATCCCAAAAATGATTTGCTTCTTTTTCTGCGGCAGTTAGAAGCAAAATTATAAACCAGAAGTGATATATTTAAATCTTATACCAATGAGGGGAAGGCAAGAGGTTTAAAATTGAATTCAGAAAGAGAATCTGTAAAACGGTAGTATACATTTAGAGTATTCATAAAAATATAAAGACTCAAAAAACAATTTCGAAAATTTCAATAAAGCTTATTTACTCATGTATTGCCGAGAGCGAGTGCTGGACCAGCAGAGTGGTTAGAGCAATGGCGGAGCATTCACGAGACACCGAGTTCGATCCTCGGCTGGGCTCTTTTAGTTTGCTTTCTAAATTATTTTGAAATAATTTAGGTTTTAATTGATTTCTTTTTCCTTTTTTTATGCAAAAATAAATATTTAATCCCTTAATTCCTGGAATCTAATTTAATTTTTTTAAAAAAAATAATTATAAATACGAATGCCTTTTTAAAAAATATTCAGAAAAAAAAGAAAGTCTTGTGTCGCATTTACATTAAACGTTTTTATAAAAGTTTTATCTGTTTGAAATAATGATGGAAGTATTTGAACATGTAATGAAAAATTAAGGATGTTTTTGGGTAAATAAAAGAAATAAAATGCTGACTTAAAGAAGAAAAAGAATTACTTTTAAATAACGCTCGAGAGTAGGAAATATGCATTATTTCCAATTAAATCTGCTCTGTTTCTCATTCATTTCCTATTTGAACATTTTCTCAAAGCAAGGGGGAATAATCACGAGAAATTTTGATTTCAACAGGAAATAAACTTTTATTCTTAAAAGAAGTTTTAAAAACCACTTTCATTAATTTAGAGTATAAACGCATATTTAATCTTGATGATTTCTCATTTCAGTTCATGATTACAATCATTGTGGAATCTTGAAATTTATATCGAATTCAATAATATAAAGGCACCAAATTTGTCGAATCGAAATTTATGTACATTGATAATGAAGCTTTAAAGTATTCTAATCTCGTGGCACATACCAGTGTACAAAACTTCAAAAACATAAAAAAAATAGCGGGAAACTTACTAAAAAATTACATACATACAAATATGAGGCAAGCCATGGTAAGTAAAAATGTGTAGAAATATTATAATAATTTGAAAAACAATAAATAATTTGATAGAACTATTATTTTAAAGATTGATTACCAAAATATGGTGTTTAAACTTATGAGCTTGGAATATAAAACGAAAGCAACACTTGCACATCGATATCGGTACAGATGACAGTTCGAAAATCAAAAGTAGTAAAAATACAGTAGAGATAAACCCACCAAATAAGAATTAACACAGAATGCCAAGTACGTTAAGGATGTAGAAAAAAAAGTTTCCGCCCTAATATGGGTTTGGAACTGGCCATCATTTGAGGCCTCAAGTAAACCCGATTCAACTGTTCCGAAACTGGTTTAGACAGAGAAAACCGCACTGGGGTAAAACTTTTTAGGTATGTCGGCTAACAGGTTTCTGTGCAGGAGACCACCCTCGGGAGAAGGAAGAGGTCAAGGGGTTCGGGGCAACGATTCTCGGAGGGAATTCTAAGAAAGCGGGCAAATATGGGGTAAACAAAGTTCGGGAACCGCAAGGTCAAAGCCAGCTTCTTCCCTCCACAGGATGCCAGCGATAAAGTTACCCTAATCTCAGACGACCGGAAATCAGCAGCTGACGTCATGCGCACGGAGGAGGAAGACGCGGACAAGATTAATTAGGGAGCGAGACTTCACATTAAAAATCACAGAATCGAATTACTGCCGGAAATGTACGCGAAAAAACCGAATTTTTCGGCAGAACTCTCAGATGGGCAACTGACTTCTACAGCTTTCTATGTCACCCCCCCCAAAAAAGAAATGTTTCTTTTTTTAATTGCATCTATAGTCCAACAGTAAAATCCTCAAGTAAATGAATACCCTCAAAAACATAATTTCATGTTTAAGTTAAGAAATGCAAAATCACAACGCTATCGAAATACAAGTAATATATATATATATATATATATATATATATATATATATATATATATATATATATATATATATATATATATATATATATATATTTGATAATGGAGAAAAAATTTACTTTATTTTAATCTTTAATTTATCAAAATAAATTAGCATTACAGAAAGTATTATGTTCACTAAAAATCCAAGGAACCAAATCAGAAGCCAATCGCTTTCAATAAATTCAACATCGCAACTGTAACTGAAATACAAACTTATTTGCACAAAAAAGTAATCATATATTCTCATTATTTGTAAATATTAAAAAAGTTACTGAAATTAGAAAGATGTTGCAAATCGATTTCGAGCTAAGATCGTCCCACGAGTATATTAGTGTTTCAAAGGTAATAAAAAAAAGCGAACAACTAAGAGAAATTATGCGTTCAATTAGCGTCTGTTACACATCCCTTATTTAGACTTGATTTCGTCATACGCAAAATCTCAGTTACATCTCGTTTTTCCCTTTTTCCAAGCATTCATAAATTTTCTACTTCGCTCTTTATCACTAAGTTTCAATTACGAGGGAAATCCTTTTAAGGAGAGACAACATTCCTCTCCTCCCAGCCATTTGCAAATAAAGGGCATAGGAAGGGTAAAGTATTCTACTACCGGAGAAGTGGGGAACAGAGAAACACAAAGGGTCACTTTACCAAACTAGTCTATCTGATGTGAACATCATACACGACCGCTGCTCTATTTTAAAAAATATCTCAAAAACACTTTCATTGCATCGAAAGATTGAAGAATATAAGATTAGAAAATGTGGAGAAAAAATCGGATCTTCCGGCTTCAATTCTGAAAACCGAGACAGAAGGCAAAAGCTTGTGGAAAGACAAATTCGAAAAATGAATGAAGATTGTAATGTCAAAAATAAGATAATTCCCTTTTCCTTTCAACTAGACGCATTTCTCTAATTCAAAAATTCGATATGGAATTTCAAGCTAAATTATAAGCAGAAAATAGAAAGATAAGGAAACCAAAAAAAGTTATTGAACTCAAACATTTTCAATATAAAATTGAGGATGTATTACTAAAAAGTGCATTTGGTGTTTAAGGAGATAGGCACCTTTTATCATCTCTAACCAATAATAATTTTTTCACATTTAAAACTAGGTGGAAGCTAGATTTAAAATTGTTAGGTGAAAAGAATCTTATGTTGCGCAAAATGATAGTGGAAATCTCGATAGCTATTTTTTTTAATTAAATATTGTAGAAGTTTTTTTAACCAACAAAAACTTTTATTAATTCTACTAACTTAAACTGATAAATGAAAAACAAATAAATTTGCTAAATATGAATTAATGTCTCTCATCAAGAGATTTCTGGCAAATTGCAAAAAATGCTTTGCTTTAGACTCTATTCGAAGAAGAAAGAACAGAAAGCATTTACTTCACGCATTTCAGGAATATCCACGAAGAGACAAGATGCATCCTAGGGCGATAAACATGCTCCAAGATTAAATCTAAAAGAAGGATTTGCTTCAATTTAAGGAAGGTTCCCAGGAGCAAAACTTCTTGATGAATGGAATATCAGAGGGAAAGATTTGCACGAAGAAACAGTGATCATGAATGAAAAAGGCATCTCCGGCAATTACCTTGAAGGAGTGCGTGAATTCTCATACTGACATCATGATTTCGGGATGATTCAAAACAAAATATTGGGTGGTATCAATTTAACGATGTTAAAAAATATGACGAAGTTAGTCTAATTTCCTTTTAAAAATAATAAACTTCGCCAGAAAAAACTATTGATTCCAATGATTTTTTTAAAATTTAATTCTATTTAATATATTTTATATTCATTTGTTACTTCATCCCTGGATTTCAGATTTATTTTTTACGTCCAAAAAATTTCGGAAGTTAATGTGGAAAAAAAAAATCCTAAAATTCAGCTGAATTTTCAATTAGTTTCAATTGTATCTATGCACATTCCCACATTCCAAATTTTGCATGCACCAAATTTGATAGCCGTAGGTCACATGATCATGCCTGCAGAGCACAATACATACATTTATGTTATTATGTTCATTGCAAATCGCGGAAAGACTGAAAGACAGACAATCGGTTCTCATGCACTTGTTCTCAAGTGAACAAGTGCATGAGACTTCCACAGGCAGATTTCTTTATAGAAGTCCTGTTTTTGGTTAATCACATGCCAAATTTCATTCTTGTAATAGTTCGATTTTTAATTCCTACAAGGACATAATTCTAGAACTGGTTTTCTCGGATATTGTCTAAAATGAGGAAAATCATCAATATCTCGAAGCAGAATTTAACTATAGCAAGGCAAGGAAAATAAAAAGGCATAATGCAACAGCCTAAATAGAGAGGTATTTAACCGTGAAATTAAAGTTAATAGATCCACGCTGTTTTTGCTACGCAAATACGCCCACTGATATAAAAATTGAACATGAATAATATATTTTAAAACCTGAGAGGTTTACACAAAATTATTTGAAAAAATAGATATAAGCTTTAAAAATGGAAATAAACAGCCAAATATATACATCAAACTTTTAATTATCACTTATTTGAAGCAATCCTCGAGGGTAAATAACTGTCAAATTAGGTAACATTATGCTAGATCCTTTCAAAATGCACAATCTGCTAAAAATGCATTGGGACTCAGTACAAGTTCACAAATTTTTTTCTATATTTTACCTAAATACACAAATAAAAACAAAACAAAGATGAAAAAAAAATTTTGACATATATAACGCATAATAATTCAAAAAAAAAAGTAAAACTTGCTCAAAAAGGTATTAGGACACTTACCAATAAATTAAGAAAAACAATGCAAACAAAAGTTAATATCTTAAGCCCCCCCCCTAGTCTATATTTCATTACCTTGCGTAGTCTGTTTGGCATGGATTCGACTCATTTTTGTCAAAATGATTCACCCATTTTGGCCCACTCTTCGATCAAAAATTTTCTTAAGTCTTGCCTATCAGAAATTTGACGTTTATATAACTTTTGCAGTAAACTATCTCAAACATGCTTAACAGGATTAAGATTTGGACTTTGCGAAGGAGACTCGATGACACTGAGACAGTGACAGAGGACCCATAACATGCTAATATCAGCAGTGCATATGGGGTCATTGCATGGGTACAGTTTAAAAATGTCTCAAGATTCCCAGCTTGCTCACACTTGCTTTAAATTTCACTGGAGAACGTCAAGACGGGCATTTATTCCTCATTCCACCAATAAGTTCCCGACACCGGCGTTTGCCACTGAACCCTAACTGCTTTATTCCCACCTCCATATTTGACAGTAGGCTGGAAATTATTGACATGCATTGTGCTGCGGTTCGTTTCCCCCAAACTTTTTGCTTGCCATCCGACCCGAAAATGTTATATTTTGTTATCGTGAACCTGTAAAAATGTTCAAAACAGTATAACTTACTCTCTTTCAAAACACGTCCTGCACAGCGAAAAGATTTTTCTTTCCCCCCCCCCAAAAAAACTTATTCCAAAATTTTGCACATCAACCGATATATCTTTGCTTCTCGCCCTTTTATCCCACCAGAAATCTCATCAGTTGGAGCTTATGTACTTGAAATTGAAGTCTAAAAATGTGGTAGTAAATTCAATTCCATTCAATTCATGCGCTGTATATTTGTCGAATTTCCCATTTCAAAAAAGTCCAAATACCAAAAGTTAGACTGCCATCTACCTTCGCATTATTTCTGAAAAGTTAGTACAAATAATAATTCTAAATTACAAATAGCTTTTCCCTCATACACCAAATGCTAAAACATGGCTCGATTCATTTTGTTTTTATTCGAAAGAAATAGGCAATTTTATCAATAGCAGTTGTTCATGTGTCTCAATACTTTCTTTGAGGGATGGTCCAAGTCGAATGCAGGAATGGTTGGTAGGTGATTTCACTCTCCCGAGTTGCGTTTTCTTTCATGGAACAAGACGCTTAGAAGCGGATTCCCGTATCAGTGAGGCGTGCCCACGATTGCTGTGAGATTGCGCAAATGATATGTATCCGATACTCAAAAACAATCAATTATAGTCTACGAGAAATGAATCAAGGGACAATCATCAATGAGGAGAATAATATTTTCTCATTTAAGATTCAACTGATCGACTTTATCACTTCGAATAAAGTAATTATTGAATGAAACTGAACAAGGAGTGCAATTCGCACCTGGTATATTCAAGATTCTTTTTGAAGTAAGAAATAATATTTAAGACTATGACTCAAATAATTTTATAGCAAAAAAATTACTTCATTAGCGATTACCAAAGATCTAAGTCAAGGACGGAAAAAAAAATGCATTAAATGTCTACATTTTTTAAAATTTGGTCAGGGAATTAATCATGATAAAGTGCCTAATAGAAATAAACTTATTTTTTGAACTTACCAAACAATTGTAATTTTTTATCATGTCAATACATGGTGTTATTTTGGGAATGTGGTTTGTAGCGTCAACAAAAATCTGTAAGCGGAAAATAAAAAATACACCGTAGGGGAAAATTTGAAATTTTATTATCTGAACGAGCATCTCAAAAAATCAGCTTTTAATCACGCGTTGCCATTGAATTTACAAACACTCTTTATTTTTTTAAAAAAATAAGTTAATGACTACAGCAAATAAAACCTAGAAAATGACCATTTTGAGCACGTGTTTATATGAAATGAAATAAATAGGAAATGTTATATATTTTTTAAATAATAAATGCCAGCCAAAGTTTTTTGGATCGTTTGCAATTCTAAAGTGACTAAATTATGTAACAATTAAAATGAATAAAAATATAACTTAATTTGAACGAGCACGTGGTGCTTGGCCGTTCAAGAAATTATGTTCTGACATGATACATTGAAATACGCATAGCAAATTTTATTTTAATCTTGAGTTAATTTTCCAAAACCGTTTTTCAGCCAAAATTTGATTTAAAAAAAATCTACAATCTTGGGGATCACAAGTACAGTAAATTTCATCCTTGCAGCTTGTTTCGTTTTAACTATCGTATTCAGAAATCAAATATAAATATTCACCGAAAACGGTTTAATTACGGTACTTTCACTATGCATTGCTGCATGTGCCAGAAAGCAAATATACACGTGGAAAAGTTCACGGGAAAGAATTAGAGAAAAACAGGCACAACCCGGATGATGCAACCAAACAAATGGTGTCCACCACGAAGTTCTCTAACACTTAGAGCCTTCGAGCGCTAGGCCGTTCTGGAATCGAATTTCCGAAGAAACCGGATGGGAAATAACCTATAACAACACACAGTGGATGATGGGTAATAAACGGGTAAACAGACAAATAATTTAAGTTAAATAAATGCTCAGGCATGGAAAAGACATCCCGCCGACATTGGCATCGTCCAACTGCGTTCGAAAGGGACGGTCGTAACTCTTCCCTGAGTGGATGACAGCAATCAAAGGACACGCCTCCCTCTCAGACTTGGTCCAATGAAGGGAAGGAGTTGGCTTTCCTAGTTTCCATTCATGTGATCGGTGGGTGGAGCTGTAGTCGCACCGATTGGTTGGAGATTTTAGTTTTTAATTAAGATCTTATTACGTTAGAATTTTTAAAAAAATAAAATTTTCATTATACTTATGCAAAATTATTGATTTTTATGAAGAAAACATCAATTAAATGAAAAAATACAGAAATACATCAACTCTTTCTGAAGATGCTAATATGCAATGAAATTTATTTGATCAAAAATACACGTTTTCAGTTCGTGTGATTATTTTAATAAATCAAATGATTGCATTTGCTATTTACTCCAATAACTAATATTTCTATTTTGAAAATAAAATTAATTATATTGAGAAATACTGAATGCTACGAATATGGACGTATGTAGAAAATTTTGGTGATTGCATGAAATATCGAAGCATTTACTGAGGTAAAATATCAAGCATGTTTTTCAATCATTATACGTATGATAAACAATTTAAACGAATGTTAACGATCACATTAAAAAAAAAAACCATCTTTGAGTCTCGGAATGCACGGTAAGAATATGTTCATAAATGTGGACCCAGCAATTTCTTATTTAGTGCACTGAAAAATGAAGGTACTCCCAATTTCGAAATTATAGAGATGCCTTCTTCCCGCACGACTCGGCATTTTCATGCAATCAGCAGCCACAAATGAAATGTTAAACCCATTTATCAAAACATCGACTATCTTCCGGTCTGCCCAATCGGAGGAATAGAAATTCGATCCTTACGGAATGCGAAGAGGTGAAAAGCAAAATTTGTTTTATAGCCTTCAAATTAAAATCATAATTTTAGACTCCAGGAGAAAAGGTCCAAATGTACGCCGAATTCTGATCATTGTACCAGGAAGTGCAAAAATATCGAAAGCAGAAAACTAGCGACGATTTATGGCTGCATTATTATTTTCCTAAAATATTAATACATATTTGTGGTTATCCAACTGGTGCTCGATTTCCATCGAATGCAAAAGGGATTTTCATCTATCCGTGAGGAATTGTCGATATTGATCAAGCTTGAAAGTAGTTTGCGGATCGAAACATCGCTTTTTCCTTGAAATAATTTCCGTCTCATCGCCAGAAAAAAAAATGAATTTACTCACGTCATTTATGAGTATTTAAATCAACAACAACAAACAATTATCACGTGTCATAAGATTCTTAAATAATAAGAGCTATTTGAAGGCGCACAGTGAATAGCCGGAGAGCCATCTCGGGAACAATATTGTGCGGTCAAACAGAAAATCTGCTCATTTTTAAATTAAGTCCTGAAACCTGTCCTTAGTGACGAGATAACAAAATGGAAGTGTAGTAACTGAAATACACATGGGATAGTCATGTCACTGCCACACGATTCCTTCGTTTTATCCTCATCATCCACGACTCTTCGTCAGCTCAGGTTAAATTTTGTCCTGGCTACCATCGGGAACCACAAAATGTCGTAATTTGCAACTGGTCTGAGATTCTCAATTTCCGGAAGCAATGGCGTTTCCGACTTCCTCTCCTGCACTGGCGATTTCTCCAGGTCAGACGTCGCTGAGAGGCCGACCTCTTTAACAGTGGTCCCCAAGAGCTGTCGTCGATAACGGAAAACTTTCGATTTAGAGATCAAATGCTCTAAACATCTGAACATCTTTTGCCTCATATACACATCAAAGGAAAGGCGAGTTTTAATCCAGAAAAAGCAATGCATTTTCATGTAAGTGCTATTCGTAGTAAAATGAATAACACTTACCCAACTAATCTTTTCTGAAGAATAGGACTTACACGGACGTTTTTATGAATGTCCTGCTAGAAGAGGTGATCCATCACATCGCGTGCTTAAAATTCTCAAAACGCTAAACCTTAACTAAATAAACAATATAGGATTATTCTTATTGCTAAGATCTAGTAAAACCATCCTTTAGTAAATCTTCATATCGTAAAGATTCGTATGCCGCTATGACAAAGTGTTACAAACAGTTTCCTTGATTTTCGATAATCATACATGATTTCTAAATGGCAAATCAGAAGAGCGACTTTAAGCGAAATGATCCGAGAAATAAGAATAGTGATCGGTGGATCTTCGAGATGAAGGACTGAAATCAGTCATTGGAAAAGATGGCTAATACCTGACGATGCATTGATTTATAATAAAACATCTAATTTTAATTAGGAGCGCCATGATCATCTTTGAAAGAAGACAAATGCAGAAAAGAATATTGTACATATTTCTTTTTTGATATGTGCGGAAAAAGTGAAACTGAAATTTTTTTTTTTTAATACTTCATGAAGCTTGTCAGAATGCAATAACTATTTCTCAAAAATTTTAGATCCATCACTACGCATATACTTAAAAGCTTTGTACTCTTTCTCTCCGACTTGGGTGCCTCTATTTGCTTTTTCTTGTTAAATATGCGTAGCCCCCCCCTCGACTGCCAAAAAT
Organism: Argiope argentata; assembly: GCA_026289955.1. Classification (NCBI taxonomy): domain Eukaryota; kingdom Metazoa; phylum Arthropoda; class Arachnida; order Araneae; family Araneidae; genus Argiope; species Argiope argentata. The sequence goes on from JAOUZG010026747.1 coordinate 1,587,439, forward strand.
TGAGAAATCCATTATTTATTTAAATTTCATATGGCATTCAAAACAAAATGATAGGAAGCACCACACCCCAGGAGAAAAAATTCTTGTGCTCCACGGGCAAACGATAATGATTATTTTCATCAGCTTTCATTATTTTGTTTCTTTCTACCTTTCTGTCTGTTTGCAAAAATAACATTCCATAGAAGTAAATAAGGCACGATAGAAAAACGAGGGGGGAAAAAGGATCCATGAAAATGGGTTAATTTGCCATTTTCAGTTAAGTAATAAGGGAAATGCCTAATGTTACTAATGAAATCACATGTTAGAGCACATACCGAAGTTATACTTGGATCGCTGTCTAACTGGAATATTACTGAAAATAATTCTGTTCTCAGCTTAATTTCGATAAAGATGACAAAACAGCAACTGATCTTAAATAAATAAAGCAAAAATTAAAACAAAAAACATTAAAGTTGAACGCAAGGACCAATAAAAAGGCTTGTCACTGTCGTCAGTTTTTCTTACAGGCTGATATATCCGGCGTTGATTGGGATGAATGCAATTTCATGTCTCTCAATAATAATAAAACTCACGAAACCTTTGTTAAAGCCTTCTTTATGTTTTACACTGCTTCAAAGTATCTGCATACAAAATTAAATATCAAAGAGTAACAACTGTTTATAGATTTTTCGCTTTTCACACAATAAAATCTTTACTATCCAGGCTTGTCAGTTTCAAAATATCACCCTCTACTACTAATAAAGATCAATGCGTTGGCACTAAACAGCCTAGACCGTATGTACATTTGGTGCAAATATAGATAGCCTGAAACGTGCATTTCGGAGCATTCTTTTTTAAATTTTTAATTAGAATTTTAACTAATTAGAAATAAAACTGATTGTTGATACTTTTCTACGATACATTCCGGTAATACTATTGCACAAAAATAAATTTCGCACCGTTTGAAAATTTGAATACATTTTTAAATGATACTTTTTTAAAATTTTGACACACCCCTCAGACCACTTGTTTCGTAATTTTCATTAACAAATTATGTTGTAGCCTTGAAATTCATTCTGCTCACACTTTTGAAAGCTTTGATTGAAAGAGAGATTCTGCATAATATATTTGTGGGTTACAAAACGAATAAAAAAAGTGTAAAAACTATTACATTTTAAAGATAGATTAACCAACATTAAAATTTTTAAAAGCTCTATAATATCACGGGCCTGATCACAATTAAAAAAGCTTATGTAAAACAATGAGCATATATAAGGCATAGAAAAAAGCAAAGTCCAACATATCGATGTAATCATGGACATCAAATGGCATCTAAAAAAACATTTTCGTGGTGATTTGCGGCCCTATTCCACCATTTGTTGATAATCAGCGGAGTTGACAAGCGGCAACAACGGAAAATCTTTTTGTAGCATAATTAATAAAAATTTTAAGTCACTGCAACAGTAACTACTTAAAATAAAACAAAATCAATTTCTCGAAGAATTGGTGTCAATCTCACGGCACCGAGTCTAGTGGCACCAGAAACGGAAACACCCCGCGACTGAGAATAGAATCCCTCCTCTGCTGATCAACCTTGCACACACCAGGAAGCTGTTGAGACTCTCAATGGGAAACGCACCCCTCCGCACACGTGAAAGGACGTGCGAGGGACGTCCAACCCCACGCAGGGCCTCCAGTTTTAGGAGGGGCCCTCTTCGGGGGATCGAGCGGGAATCGCATTCACGCCACATCGCTTCTATGAATGGAAGTATGAGTTATAAATAGAGAACTAGTTCTTATTAGAAGGGTGCGTGCCGATTACGATTCTTCAAGCTTCGGACCTCATGGGGTTTCTACAGAATTTCTGGCGATTAAATAATATAAACAGAATTAAATGTTTTTTATGCATGTTTGGACGTTTTATTTTTTATCGATATGAGCCCAAATTTGATACTGATCGAAATAGCTGATGCCAAAACAGAATTTCTTTTGTTTAAATCATCGAGGTATAAAACTTATGCTTTTGAACTACAGAGTTTCGAGTCAAATATAAGGCAGGTTTAAAATCCTAAATAGATATATGTGCAGTAATTTCTAATTAATTTACTTTCTAAAAATAGTTTCCTAATCACTCAAACTTCGGCACCGCTATAACTGGCACTTCTGCGTTGCGAGGTTATCTTAGATAACTAAGACACTACTGAGTGGACATTTCCTTTCTGAAATCATACAAGTTCAGAGTACTTCCTCGAAGTCCCTCTTTGCTTCTTCCTACATTCCAACTCAATTTTCCGTGCTGCAAGATTTGCACCGTGGGTCTCTTGAATTTGAATCTTGATAACAGGAGAAAAAAAAAACTGGGCTATTTCGATTAATTATGGAAAATAAAAAGTGTGAAAGCACTCAACGCCTTATGTCTTCAAAGAACGTTTTAGATATATGACTACTTTCAAACCATTTACTTTTTAGAAATATCACGTTCTTATGAACTAATAAGGGCCAATTTCCTACGATTTACATAATTACATGCTTAGCAAATCCGTTGCACGCACTCAAAATATGAGACAGAAATAGAAACTTGCCGATATCTATGAGCTCTGAAATGAATGACAAAATAAATAAAAATATCGAGGAAACTATTACAATACTTTCAATTGATATCCATTGTAGGCGGGGAAGTAGAAAAGGTTAATACATATCTTAACCTCCCCATCGTTTCAATAGCGAATTTCTATTCCTCATCCTACTATCATTCTTAAGAATGAATTGTGATTGCTTGTAAAAATAATGATGAAATTTTTTGAACTTCCTCGTGGAGGATTGGAGGAGAGTTTCTGAGCTTCCCCGTGGAGCTCATCTCAAACGGATAGGCTCACAACAGAAGTTTAAATACTTTCTTCTTCTGTTATGAATAGCATTATAAGAGGAGGAGGATAATGATATTTTTTCCCCTAAACACCGAATAATTCAAATCACAATACAAACCATCAATCAGACCTTGAAGCAACCAAATTTGACGTACATAGAAAAAAAAATGCTTACGTCCAATTTTTGTTTAAAATTGCAAAAAAATTTTTTAGTCCCACCCACCCTAATTTTCGAAAATATTTCTGCAAAGCTAGCAGAATGAGTCCAAACTTTCTAATAAAGGTGTCATCTCCTCCCCTCCGGGTATTACAACATGAAACTTGGATAGGGCCGCGACTCCCTTGCGCGAGCATTTGCGTACAGTCACGAAATGTAGATCATTGGCGTGAATTACGTATTTTTACTGAATCGATCATAATATCCTTCGTGATTTTTTATTTTTATTTTTTTGTGATTCATCCCTGGTATTTAGCAAAAGGGATCCGGAAATCAAAATTTTGATTTTAGATGCATGTTTGAGACAAAACAATAATTGTAAAAATATTTATGACAAATAATTATTAAATTTTACTGTTATTTTACCATTATTATTGATTTTGTTAATCTCGTTTCAACGTGTTTTGCTGTAAAATAAGCATTCAACAATGCTTAAAAGAAGACACCCACACACCTCAACAAAGATTAGGAAATTCCAAGTTTTTGCATGAAAACACATTGTTAAAATTTTGAAGGAAAACTTTAAAAGCAAGCTTAATTTAACTAAGAAACTACCGATTTCGCATATTTTTAATTAATAAAAAATCGTTAAAAAATCGTGTACAAAATTTGCAGCACACAAATTAATAACTTATCAAGACACTCACTCTTATTGAAGAATAATTAATTCAAGGACGAAAAAATTGCATATTTTCGACGCAGAATTGTAGATAAAGAAATTATATATAACCTTTTTCCCATTAAATTTTAAAGATAGCATTATTTTTTTGATTACTATTTCTACATGCTTCAGAAAAGAGTATTAACCCTCGTAATATTCATCTTCATTTAATAATCTAAAAATTGCACTTCAGAGTGAGTTTCGAGATCACTGCTTGCCCCTACAGAGCAACTACTAGGTGCTAATTTCATACAAATTACCGATTTCACAAACACATTCATACTTTAGGGGAAACAAAATGCCTTAAAAGATGTTAATTCCGTAAGAATCTCTTAACCTTGCTTTAGACCAGCGCAGAAAGGACAAAATATAAGAAGCAAATCAAGAAATCTTTCTTTACATCTGAACAAATCAAAACGGTGAACAATTTGAACAAACAACTCCGCTGTGTACAGAAAATTTGAACTAACTTATTTGCAGATTTTTTCCTGCTTATTGATTTTAAATCGTTCAATTATCTACAGTGTGTTTTCCTAAGCTGTTAACATCCCAAGATTATAATCTTAGGAATCCCCCCACACATATTTTGAGGGGCATTTTTGTACATCTTTAAGTTTTTTTATGATTTAAAAGTTCGCTACAAAATCATATATTATTATTATTATTCAGATGAGACCAAATAGTTTACAACATGTAGTTCTTCAGTCTAAATATTTTCATTTAAGAAAAATTCTCTTTTAACTATTGTTTAGTCATAGGATTTTATCATGCAATCTTAATTATTTCTCATAATTTCTTATAAAAGCTTTTGAATGTTTCAATACTTTTATTAAAACTTTTTATATAAATAATATTTCGAAGAAATTTTTGAACACATCCCATTCTACGAAATTCATCGAATTGTAAGCCACATCATTCAAAAACTGGCTGAACTTTATCAAAATAGAATCCCACTGGGCTTACAAAGTACCAGAATAAAAAGGTGACTATAGCAGAGCTTTTCTGGCTCTCCTCCTCGAACCTAACACGCATACTTTTAGCAGTTATATAAAAGAGAAGGAAATTATCCAACTTTACGAATAAAATTGCATACTAAATCCTGCTATTCGCGTTCTGTTAGCCGTGTTTAGTACTGCACGGAAAGAAAAGATTGGAAAAGGGCAACTTCCATATCAGCACTCCTGTTGGTGGAATTCCCAAAACAATATCAAAAGTCCAATCAAACTATTAATATATTGAATCAAAGTAGGTAAAAAATACATAAAATCCCTTTTAATGGGTGAAATCGTTAAGTTGGATCCAGGAAACAGGCTTTTAAATTTGCACCCGAATAAGTTATTGGATTTCATATGCAGGAAATGAAGTGATAAAGTCGGAACATTGTATTTAAATAAAAAGCTATCAATATGAGAAAATGTATTGATCCAATTTTTATAGGTATTAGAGAGCCCTACATAATAAGATGATCGATGTCGTGATAGCTTAACTGAATTAGGAATGAATTTGGAAAAATGGATTGGAAAAAAATCCCATTCAAAAAATGCTGTTTACAAATGAATTTGGAAAAAAAAATCCCATTCAAAAAATGCTGTTTACAATTTCAAATACTCAAGTAATTGTCAGAATTCTGAATTCCGAATGACACAAAAAGAAGAGATTCAGCTAAATCTAAAGGTCAATCTTTTTATTATTTATTTATTTATTGACGATTGCAATGCTTTCACTTTCTAATGAGAGAAGGCATAAACAGCATACACGCAGTCCGATATTCATGCTTTTCAACAGCATAACAGTAAAAATGGGAAGGAGGGGACTCAAAAGACATCATGAATCAGGAACGTTGGAATCGTTATAACAATCGAAGCAACGGTCTTGATAGCTGGACGCTTGAATAAACATGAACACTTCCGACAAAACGGCCTTCCTCGTATTTCGCAGTTCGTGATCTGCTGGTTGAAAACCAATCTCAGCTTTTTTACAATCGCTATCCAACTTGGGACGTTGCAAAATTAACAGCATACTTATTATTTCACTAAACATACTTCTAAAAGCCTCTCAGAGAAACTCATTAGATTTGACTGCTATTATTCATGCGTCTCGTGGCATTTTTTCCGAACAGAATCAATCGCAATCACATCATTCATACATAAAACGAGCAACACAGGAATTAAAAAAAGTTAAAATTACATAACTAATTGTCAATTTTTTTCAATGTCAAATTTTAGTAACACAGATTCCGCAAGTTTTATTTCACCAAACTGCTATATCCTAGAAACAGACAGAAGACACTAGTTGTGATGCGGAAATTCCAATCGGTAGTTTTGTCGTGCGACTTCGTATATGCTTCCATGCTCGATTAAGACGCATCAATTACGCCATACAATTGCTTTCAATTCATAGCCCCCCCCAAGCACTGAGATAAATCAACTTTAGTGAAGACATTTTGTCCCTGCATCCTATGTAATATGTCTCGAGGATCTCAATCGTCAAGTGCACACATAATACATGCTCCCTCCCCCGAATTATGCAAACTTCTGAAACTTTTCGAACGCATTCCTCTCGGCGGGATCCAAATGCATTCCTTACACTTAAAACAATGTGGGTTCCTAGAATGCATATCTTGGTTCAAAACTTGACCTGATCTCACTGTTAGAAATTAATATTGCGTCAGAGTGAACCGAAGTAAACCAAGCAGAAATGTTCACGATCAAAAGGGCTGCATTCATATTGAAATTTGCATTACATGTAGATGTCATATATTAAGTTTTGACACAAAACTTGCAAGTCTTAATATATTTTGTTCATTTAGGAAATGAGATGACATAATTTTGATAGGACTACCGCTGAATGCGGTTTAAGTATTAAAAACTCCTCGTGTTATATTTAGAATGTTTCCAAATATCATAGTTAACAGAAATTTAATTAATATGGGATGCATTCTCATAACTATGATTCGAAAAACTATCAATAACTAATAAACAGCAATCCCGATAAATGATATAGGACATCTGCCTGTTTATTAATTAATATAATTAATTAGACTTCAAAAACATTTTCTGCTTTGTATAATGTCATTAATTATACTTGTTTTACTTTTTTATATTCAGAATTTTAAATTTTCTGCTTTCGTAGATCTTAATAAAACCTGGAACAATTAAGAATATAAAAAAAAACCTCATAAAAAATTGAAATTCGTTTTAATATAAAACAACTGCAGTTTGTTAAATAATATTTCTGGAAGTTATTGCCAAAATATGGTCACATATTTCAATTAAAATTATAATTAAAAATTCAAAAATAAAAGAAATTCCGAAGTGTGCGCCCTCTTAGATATATATATGCCAAATTTGATTGTTATAGGTCAATCGATCTTGCCTGTACTGCGCCAGCCCGCGTGTATACACTAACACTCGTCTTTATTATTAGCATAGATTTATTAAAGCTGATACATAAAAAACAAAGCGATGTATTTAAGTTGAACTTCAAGGGCTTTTGCATATTATTCTCATTTATTCAGTGAAATTAATTTTTATAATTACATTTTTAGTTATTTCATATACCATATTATATTTATGCTTATTTTGTCATATTGCATTTTAAGCAGTTTCTTCTACAGAACGTTTTCTCAAATTAATAAAATGTTTTTATCCGGTTTTTTTTTTTTTTTTTTTTTTTTTTTTTCAATCCGAATTTTCAGACTCCTTCTCTGTCAGATATGAATTAGCCAAGTTCCAAAGTATAAATGCCTGCTTCTTATTTCACCGTTGTCTTTTAACTTCGATGACGTGTGTTTATGTGTGTGGGGAGGGGGGCGAGGTGAGCACTATCTTTAAGGTCGACGACATCTTTCAGGCGCCCACCCAAAAGGAGATGCCTTTAGGAATGTTTTTAGCACTAGTGCCAATACATCCCCCCTCACACGGTACAAAAAGATGAGAGACGAGACCTAGACACAAAAAGACGGCATTCCCATCCAGCTCATCTGAAACGAGACCTCTGCGTTCGCTCGAGAAAATCCCAGTCTAAAGGAAGAGACGTCGTCTGGAAACATACAGCCACGGTCTAAAAAATAGACGATCAAATCTTGACAGACATGCTCTTTCATTATTTCAAAATTAAACAATGGTGGATGTTTCCCGTCCACGAGTAATGGTACAGAAAATTTTCGCACCGCTCAACAAAGATGTTCGTGGAAGTGGGAGGCAAAATCGAAAATTTTGCCATTTCCAATGGCAAATCGAACCGATTTGCCATTTCCAGTAAGGAAATGCTGTAGACCACGTACATAAATTGCAAGGGCATGTCTGCAATTGAAATCTAGTTTTGCCAAATGTAGCTTGATCCTTAATTTGGAGGACAAAAAGAAAGCTCAAACTGGGCGTATTAAAAAGTAAAGTACACAAAAGTTAATCTGTTACCATTTTTTTTTCTCATTTTTTTAACGATTTCGGGAAGTGAATTATACAAGGGTTATATTATTTACTAGTCGCCTTTGGTGACCAGTCGGTTCGCCAGTATTAATGCTCGCTAAAGTTTGCTTGCTAATATTTTATGTAGCTGTGTCTCATAACAGATTTTTCACCAAAATATTTTTAAACCAAACAAATTTTGAAAGTCGTATAATTTATTTATAGTATTATTTATCATTTTTTTCTTCAGATGATCTGTTCACTGTACTACTCATCTTTCTCTTTCTATCCGAGCAATGATTGTCCCGGAATTGATATTTTACTTAAATGGTGGAGGGAAAGGTCTAAAATTCTGTTTTTATAGAATAATGAGATTCAAATTTTCATAAATGTAAACACACTAAACAAATAAAGACACAATTGGTTTTCAAGAGATGCAAAAGCTTAAAAACAACTTGGAAAATGCCGCGCACAGAGGAAATAATGGAAACACACACACACCCTTCTTTTCTTTATTTTTCTATTCTTTTTTTCTTCACTACTTTTCTTTCTACAAACCCTTTTTGCCCTCTGTTACTCTTTTTTTTTCTTTATTTATTAGTTTATTATGACTTTATTTTGAGCAGACATAGATTAAATATCCATACAAACTATTAATAAAAGCAACTATTTTTTTTCTTTTTTAAACATCCCGTTATCTATAAATGAAAACCAACTGACTTCGCGTATTTCTTTCTAAACAAATCCTAATTTATCACTTCCTGCTATCTCACTCAGTTGGTGTGGGGGAAGGAAATGAAGATTTTTGGCGGGAAAGTAAGAAAAGTGTCGTTTTAACTATTTTCCTCGCAGTTTTTTTAATTTTTTCTCTCCATAAGAACCATCCTCGTGTCTTAACGAAAATATTAAAATAAAAATTAGCCGAATCGGCCGAGCCGTTCTCTAGTTTTGCGCTTAGCAACGCATTTCGAGTTGCATTTTTATTAATATAGATAGATAGATAATGACTATGCTAAAAGCTAAGCGAAATGCAGAATAAAGGAATGCTGTAATAAGAGTTATTTACAATATTTTAAATAGAAGATACGAGTCCACGGAGGAAGTCATAGGTAAAGACTAATAAGTTTCAAAACATTTATTATAACCCCTTTAGTTACGGAACAGTTTGTTCAAGGAACCACCAAATAATTCACACAATTTCTACCAAGTTATCTTCAAAATTATATTGCATAAATTATATTTGTGTTCTGCAATTGCTGAGTGTAACAATGATCAATTTTTTTAATTAGTATATTTTAAATAATATTTGATATACAAAGTGATAAAAGTTGTCTAGAGTTCAATTTCCAAGGAAATGTTGATCAGATCCGACGTAAATACTTACCCGTAAGATTATGGGGAATCGATTGATAAAGGAAAGAGAAACAGGCCGTATTTTTCACCACCAATAATAGAAGTGAATGAATTAATAAAGTAGTATAAATAGTTTTAGTTTATACAATAAGCATGTCAAAATTAACTAAAGGAAGGTGTATTTTTTTTTCTTTGGGCAAGAATTTAATGGACATTTTTACTTGAAACAAAATTTTAAACGATTGCACTTCACAAGCTTACTTTTAAAATTCAGATTTTTTTTAACAATTTGATTTCTTTTATTTCCTCATTTAAAATTAAAAATATGCTAATATATCCTTTCCTTGTAGGTTAGACCACGTTCATTCTGTAAATAAAATTTTCGGCAGCAGAATGCAACTTGATTCTATTGATCTTGTATAATACTGTTTATAACAAACAATTTTATACAATCACTCATATCGACAAAAAACGAACATTTTCTGAATAGTCAAAGACAGAACAAATCCCAGTTCAATAATGATAATCGCCAAATTCGTTTTCTCCTCCTTCATCGAAAGGCAAAAATGTGTATGTTGTGTATTGGGGTGCATCAGTAATGTTGAAAAAATACTAAATAATATAGTAATTGGATCTAAAACCACAGATGGATGCTCAGAAGTCGAATTTACCAAGGTCAATTTCGCTATTTTGCACTTGTAGTAAATTAAAAATGTAGCGGGATGCAGCGGATTGGACAACACAGAACAACATAATGATGCCCGGGAGGGACAGAAAAGGAAAATGCATGGGGTATTCGGCAACGCTGCGAGAAGCCAGCTGCCTCCCAATCAAAACAAAGAACTTGTTTTTGTATAGAAACGACCCAAACTAAAAAAAAAAAAAAGTCGACCCCCCTTTTTTTTCCCCGAAAAAGCAATACAGAGCGCGCGTCCTTTGTCCGGCCTTCTCAAGGTCAAATCAATAACATCCCCACTCTCCTCTTCCGAATTCATGGAAAACGTCCGCTCCCTCAGATCCCCTGGATGCCGCTCCGAGAGGGGAAATGGGCAAATCTGAGAGAGGAGGGGAGTAGAGTTCATGAAGGGTTTTTAAGCCAGCAAAAATACACACCGAATTGAGAAAATTCACATCGGGATTGCCAAACTGGCCTTTCTTAGGTTTGTCATTTTCAGCTCTATTTTCATTCGCTAATTATTTAGCTCCAGTAAATTCCAGCTTATCCAAGACATCTTTTTTTTTTTTTTTCGTTCAATATCTCTAAGAAAACGCAGCACCACTCCACAACAAAATATCTTCATATTTCTCTTCATATTTCAATCATATTTTTTTTTAAAAAAAAAGACTTTTATTTCAAAAACAGTAAACCAACCAACTCGTAAGCAGTATTCGCTACCTGTAAAATCATAAATTTATATGTATCCTACTGAAAATAAGAATTGTTCCAACAATTCAAATCAATGTTTACGTGTAGTTTTGTGCTCTTTCTCTGTCATTTTGCAATTTTGAACGGACAAATGGAGAGTTTTACAGCATTTTTTCAAATTCTACAGTTTTTCAGTAATTGTATACAATTTTTCAAAAGCCCCCCCTCTGTAAAAATGAAGTATTGCCTCAAAAGAAAACGATTGTCATTCTTTTTTTTTCTTTAAAAATTATTCAGTTGCCAAAAAAGTTTCTGCACATCATATTAAAAAAAAGTATATAAAGAAGACACTTTCTTCATTATTAGCCTCCCCTCGCTTTTTTTGGTCCCAGCCCAGACCGCAAGAATACGTAATGCCCCCCTACAATTTTGAAGGAAATAACACTAAGCGATTTTAATTACTTTTTTTTTAAAATTAAATTTAAAGAACGACTAAAACTTTTCAAATATGTTTAGATCGATTAATTGCACAGAATTTGGATGTTAGCTGAATAACATTAAATAGCTTATTTATAGGACTTTTATTTTTTTTTATTCGCAGCCATTTATAACACAAGTTCCAGATCCATTTCTATCTATTTTTCTATTTTTTTTACTGCTACTATCTATCTATCTATTTTTTTTACTGCTACTCATTTCTTACAGCCACAATTAAAAGATCACAGAAATCCTAAAATTTATCTTGGACATCTTTTGTTAACATTTCCTTCGAACATCTCCTTTAATATTTGCGAGATCAGAATGCAGTTGTCGGAGACATTTAAAGATTAAGTAGACAATTCGAAATACTAAATAAACTTAAGTGGAAAGAAAAAAAAAGAGAGCACCGCAAAAGATCAATGCCGGCTACAGAGGGATTGGATGTCCAATTTTGATTCCGCCATTTTTTGCCCCAAAAATTGTGACTTTATTCTTAAAGTTCATTCTTTATTCTTACTTATTCATCATTTAAAGTACTGTTCTTCAGCAGTTACAATCTTTTCCCCTGTTTTTAACTATCATCGGTTTTCACTTTGAAAAAAAAAAACGATGCGTCCACTCTTCGTAGCTCTTGTGAAGCATTTCCTGTTGCCAGGTCATCGAAACAAATGGTAGTCAAACGGAGGATCGTCTGATGAGTACGGCAGGAGAGGTAAGATAACGCATTTCAGCATTTCCATGTATGTCCTTATATGACCGAGCATTTGTCATGCCTATGTTTCTCCTCCATTGCTCAATCAATTGTATTCAACAGCGATACCCAGTGATGATTTCCTTTGATTTCAACAGTTCACAATATATCTCGCCAAACTAGTTCCGCCAAATGCAAAATGTAATCTAGTCGGGAAACTTACGAAGCGGCCGTTACAAGCAAGAAACGCTGACATAGTATGTCCAAACTTACTGCGTGGCATTTTTGATCGACAAATGGCACTAACTACAACTGCCCATTGAAAAACGGCGGAAGTAGAGTTGTACATAGTTAAGTATACACCTAATTTATAAACAGTGTTTGGAAACAATCTTTAAAATCGATCGCAAAAAAAATAAATGCAGGAAGATGCCGTTAACATAATAAAGATGTAAATGAAAACGCTCAACAGAAAAACGGAATGCATTGGTCGACCCGTTTCCAATATATATCCCCAGATGGTTCAGCAATTGGTTTAGTGGTGCTCTACACAGAATAAGACTAAGAGGTAAAGGCATCGATGATGAAACAATTTTTCACAATAATAATAATAAATATTTCTTTCCAAAAAAAAAAATCAAATAGGGGGGGGGGGGGGGAGTCATACATGAAATTCCAACGACTATGAGCCTACCTACGAGCGAGTCGTTTATCTGCTCTGCGTGTTCTTGTAAGTGATAGACATTCGGTGGCAACAGTCGTATTTAAAAATAAACTTCAATTTATTATTTTTTACTGCAGCTGAAGCGATAGAACTCCCAACATTTCTCGTTCGATTGATATTGGTGTTAAATCTAGGAATCAAGATTGATTGCACAACAAGAAAATTCTTTTTGTACTGAAAAATAGCTTTTAATTCACTGCATTCGAAAAAGGGGAAATAAAAAAGAAAGAAAGAAAAACGGAATGTTTGCATTGGTGAGAAAGATATTTTTAATCTCATGTTATAGCTCAATTCTTTGAAGTTTCGCTGCTCCTTTTCTAACATCATTTTATAGATAGAATAATTGTTCGCTCCTGAAATTTTTTTGAGTGAAATCAAAAAAATGTTTTTTTTTTTCCTTTCCTTTTTTTTATTTTGTTTATCATGTGTGAAAATGATGTTGTTTTGGTTAGGAGGTTTTGATGTCTCCAAAATTTACGAACAAAAAATCAAGATTATGGGCCGCCGGAAATTATTGGTTGAAGGATTTTTTAAAACCTGTTTTCACCCGTATTGCATTATTATTACATATGCTTCTTCAAAACAGATGCGTTTTTAAAAGGCTGGCGTAGAACTATGACATTATAGCTGTTATTTCATCTGAAAATCGGTCGAGCTTCAGCTTTGTTTGTCTACTGTTAAAATTGAAAACGAAAGTTTTAATTAAGACAATAATGATTTAAAAATAATAATGTTCTTACATGATTGCCTTGAAATTTGCGATCGTAGAATTCATTTCGTTTTTTAAAGGAATTTTCTGTTGAATGTTTTCAAATGGGTGCTATGGCCCGTGAACGGTCAATCCCACAAATAATTCAATCACAAAAATTAAAGTTAAATTGATTAAAAAACAATGAAATGTCTGAAATATATGCCTAAACTTGTTTTTAAATTTCGGTTGCCGAATTTTTCATTCCAAATCAATTTGGATTGAAATTTTCAATTTAATAGACGTATCACTGACTGCCTCATGTTTAGTGTTCTTAATACTTTCAACCAATGGTCTTTTCTAAAATTTGGTACTAAGCCACTTTTTTGAATCAAGACAAATGATAACAAACAGGCATTTGTTTTTAAAAATACCACAGCCCATGCTCCAAAATATATTAATTTACATTCTCTGTACACCTAACATTTTAGAACGGAGTTTAAACATTTAAACTAGTAGCTTTTTAATATTATAGCATTCACATACAAATAAATAATCTGATGCGCAACTAAAATTCTGTTAATAAAGCAATAGCATTAACTATTTAGTTTTTGAAATTCATAATTCAACAGAAGACAGACAAGCTTAATTTAAATATTATATTTATATACGAGACCAGAAGGATATGAAGTCAAGAATTCTCATATTTTTTCAAATTATAATTCTCTCTCTTCGCAAACGAATGAGAAAAGGCTTAGTGGAGCAACCAAAATTCTGTCCCGTGAGGACGGCTTCAAAAAGGCCGCGTCCTGTAAAATAATATAGTATTTCAAATCACGTATCTAAAGGAGACCGCGTTATCTAGAGGAAATTTAGAGGTTGTTCTCCTTTGTAAAAAATTCACGTTAATGGTATTCTTAAGAGGGGCACTCAGAATTATAGAGCAGCAATAAAACACATCGGTTTCCCTTGGCAGACGAACACCTTTCTTGATAATTCAGGAGGGAGAAGCGACACAAAATCAATACCCCCTAGTAATCCCGCCCGCAAAGAAGAATACAGCAAGATTCGAGATCTTAATCCTGTTTTCAAGGGATTCGCCTCCGCGGAATGGGAAAGAGATCGCGCTTTTATGCATCCCGATCAGATCAACCAATCATTGATCTCGAGATAACTGTCTTATTTTGGAAGCTGAGCAATGTAATTCCATTAAATTTCTCCATAATTCCCTCATAAATAATAGATTATTATTTTAATTATTAAATTTTAAAAAAATCATTATCTACCAAATTCTAAGACGCTAGAGCTTTATTGCGCTCAACCAAACTAATTCATGTTAATTTTAACTTTTTCTAAATTTACAAATTACAATAGTATTCCAAAATGTGATGAGGAGGTGGTCGTGACCACTTTGTCACATCGCGGAACTCCGAAACATCGCGATGAATATTTTTTTTCACTCTTGAAGAGCATTTCTTCTAAATGTTTTCTGATAATAATCTCCCCACAGCAAACCGTCGGTGGCAAAGAAATTGTGCAAATATCAACCCCTCGACCTATAAATTTACTGAACTCCCTAAGGAGATGACACATCCTATTAAGGACATTTCTTATTATTTTAATTAATATAATAATATAATCCTATTTGAGATGCTGAAGTCTTTTTTAAGTGCATTTTGCATTTAATACTATCATTTAACTGCTGAATTAATTCTACGCGCGAACCAGACTCGTCATCATATGCGGAAGGATTAGGTGAACAACTCAACTTATTAATGGCTAATCGTTTGCACAAGGAGATATTTTGAATTTATTATTAATTTACGGAAGTACCGAATGTATTTTTACTGGACCTTAATTACTTCTCAGGCACTGCAGACAATGCTCTCTCCATTTGATTCTTTTAAACACTATTCCTTCATTTAGCGGGCCCTCTTCCTCTTCGTCGATTTGCCTCTACGTTCGTCTATTAGTAGGAATGCACCATTTAGATGCACAACCCTCTAATACGAGATAATTTCACTGTTTTTATAATGCCGATTCGACGTATTTTTAATAGATTCAATTCTACGCACGCTATTTTGTTTTGATCGCTTAAAGATCTTCCATCAGATTTTTCTTTCAAACAACCATGTCCTCTGCTGCTTTGCTAAGTGTCTCAAATTCACTCCAGTTGGTAAGAATAAGTCGTATCAAAATCTTTTTTATTTTTATGATCATCAATTTTGATTTAAGTTGATTTCTAAGACCATAGAAGCCTCATTTAACTACGCACACTCTTTTTAATTTCGATTTTTATATCATTACAGCTTCAGATCAGGTACTTAAATTGCTTCACAATCTCATAGGCTGGTCAATAGGAGCATGAGGCAATCTGGTCAATAGAAGTACATTATTTTTTGCAATCATAAATTTAATGTTATCCTCATTAAAAACTAGAACTTAATTACCAGCGGCAGATAAAACAGGAGATTTATTCTCAAAGGCAATACAGAACGCTTATTTTGTTCCGAAATGAAAGGATCGGAGGTTGGTTTCAATGGGATGGTCACCCTATTTCTTTTACAAGGAAAAAAAAACTACAGATTTTACAAATCATTATTTATATTGATTTATTATACGGACTTAACTGCCTTCGATGATTAGCTATTCGTCCACCAATTTTATAATTGCTAGAATTTAGTAATGTCATCCATCTCAAGTCATACGTGCATGCACGCACACACAGACAAAAAAAATTGATTAATTGTTTATAAAAATTACATTCTGCAACATATCTCAAAAGTAAAAGTAGTGAGAATGTATTTAGGTTCAGCCGAACCCTGGAAAACTCAGTCGTCTCCTTTTTGTCGGATTCTATCGGGAACAGGAGCAGTTGGTTATATGAAGCAAAAACTGACGAAATCTGATCATTAATGGGGTGATTGGAGGGCTGAATCTTTTGTTTTCCTACTTATTTTAAATCTATAGACAGCATTCACATCCATATGACTTAAGTTTTCATTTCTACAAATCATGTAAATATAGATAAAGCTTCCAACTTTTGTTTATGTGCAATAAATGCAACACATTTTTTAATGTTGCTTTAAGTATGGTCAAACAGCCGAACTGCTTCAAAGATATCAACTCAAGAACTGGAAATTGCATTTGTATTTAGCTCATTGCCAAAATATTAAGAATAGGTTTACTCGTTATCAACTGATTCTGTAGTTCAAGAAATATCCCCTGTAAATCAAACAATTTGAAATTAAAAATAACGTTGCTAATTTTTAGCGTAAATTAACGTAATGTTTCATTAATAAATAAGTCTCTATCAAAAAAAATTTAAAAAAAGGATAAATGATATTTGATATTTAAATATTTAAGTCCATTTATTCTTTTAAGCTTCTGTGATTCGCAGGACTCATTTCGTAACGTAATGAGAGAAGGAGTGGATTGAAAATGTCTACAGTTCCTGCTATGTTTATGCGTTAACTTATTCCATTTCCCTTCCTCACATCTTACGCTTGAACCACAAATGATTTATTTAATTCTCTAAACATAAACTTAGCATTTCAAAATTATCAGAAAGAGCTTCAGAAAATATTGTATGAAGCGAGTCATCCTAAAGTTTAGACAGGGAGCGTAGAGTAAAACTGCCGCAAAAATTAAGCACCTTTGCATGAGATCTTATATTGCTGTTGTTCTCGGGTTCCATTTTACAACGGAAGGAGGGGTGCAGTAGCTTCGGGGGGTAAGAACTCATATGTAAACAGCGATTTTTTCCCGCCAATCCTATTTTATAATAATACATTACATAGTTTTTAATGAAAAATAATTTTAAAAAATAAATTTGAAACGATTATTTTTTACATTACAATATCTATTTCAGTATTTGAACAATAATTCTCATTATAAAATTCTACGTTTCAAAATTTGGTGAAAAGAGAAGAAAAAATCACCTTTTATAAGATTACCAATTAAGATTTGTGATATTTTTGGACATTAATTAAAATTAATAAGTTACCAATTCTTTCAGACGGATAAAACATTTATGAAAATGACGGGATTCATGTAGAAGTATAACATGACTGGAAACTTGATTTTATTTGTATTTGATTTTTATACAGGCAACAACAAATAAAATTCAACATTCCTATGGCCATCGAAGTACGAATTGCAAAACTGTCATGAGATCGATGAGAGAACAATGCCATGTTCTAAATGAGATTTTTAGATAATGTTTTTAATAAAAAAATAATAGCAGCATTCCCAAATGATCAGACTAAATAAAAATTGTCAAATCGCTTCTTACTTCTAAAGTTTAATAAAAACCTTTCTTCAAACCTTTCAAGTTCCTAAAATTTAATGAAAGCATGAATTTTAACCTATAAGGATACATTTTTATTTTTTTAAAAGAATCTCTCTGCGGTTAGAAGTAAAATGAAAATAGATTACCGGGAATGTCGACTAAAACTTTCTCGCATACAGCCAGAAAATGATTTTGTATAAAATAGTTACGAAATATTAACCTTAGCCGCGCATTAAACATTTATACAAATTCCATCCTGTGATTCTTGGTCGATGTTTTGGTGATTCATCCCTTGAAAGTACCCGAAAAGCGAATTTGGTTTTGGACGCATTCTTCTTAATTGAAACAAAAATTTAACTCAAAACTACACTTTCAGTCACAAAATTAGACACGAATTTGAATTTAAGGTAATGCGTTTTTAAGTTATCGCGTTTACGCGTTTTCTAAATACAGACCGACAGACGATGAACACCTAAAAGATTTGGCTCATAACGTGGAAGATTATAGATATTAAACCTGTGTGCCAAATTTTATCTACCTAGCTCTCTTCGTTTTGAAGTGATCATGCTAAAGTATATTCAAACTTTCGTCCTTTAAACGGTTGTTGTTCAAAATTTGATAAAAATCTGCACATTTGGTGTAAGTACAGTACTCATCCATCGAAGTGGGAGTGTTTTTGCATCATCTTTCTCGCAGGGAGAGACATTTCCGAAAAGGTGTTTTTCGAATTCAAGAAGGTTTGAAACGTAGAGAATCGTCAAACTGCCCAATATTTCTCTATATTACGTACAAGACAAAGTAAAAATGCAAGTAGAGCCTTTTTTTTAAGGCAGCGCGAGAAAACAAGCAATGCTCCAACATTGCTCCGAAATTTAACAAAACTCATAAAATTAAGAACTTTATTCAATGAACTTCCTTAAAATTTTTGAAGTTCGAATAAGAAATAGGAGATGTGCCTGCACTCTAAATGTTAAATCTGTGTAGAGAGTTTAATATATCTAGCTCTCTTCGTTTTGCAATGACTGTGCCAATATTCGAACAGTCGGATTTCCTTCGAACGAGTTTCACTCAAAATTTGATAGAAATCTACAAATTTGTAAAAGCTGTTTATCAAATTTCAGCTGTTAAGCTCAAAACCGTTTCTTGGGTTATCTTTGTCACAGCCACGCATTTTTAAAGAAATGCGATTTTCGAACACGAGGAGGAGTGACGTGGGAGCTCGTCAAAATTTCAAGATAGTTTTTTTTTTTTTTTTTTTTTTGCTATTTTATGCTTTTTATAAATTACGTGCATGTTTAAACTGTGTCCGAAACTAATTTCTCAAAAATTATTAAAATTAAAGAAAAAAATCATTTATTCAAACAAAATTTTTATAATTGGAAAGCTATTTTTGTAACCAATGAAACGGAGTTAAAATAATTTTTGTACGATAACACGTTTTGATAAGATGAAAATGCGTTAAAACACAGTTTCTTTTTTCTTTACATTCAATTTCGAATTAAAAATTTGAAAATTCCCTCCTTAAAGTGTCTTTAATACCCACCCTCCCTCCACAAAAAAAAATTAAATAACTTCCAGAACAGGACCAGATTTAGGACAAAGCTTTATATATTAAGAGAGGCATCATTGAAAAAAAATTCTTATAAGAATTATAAAAAGAAGAAAAAATCGTTATAAAAGGCTAGAATTTAAGCCCTGAAAAATAATAATTTCGAATAACTCTTTTTTTTTCCCTTCATTTTTTAAAAAATTTTCAGTATCAGATCACAAGGTTTCCTTTTTTTTTGGGGGGGGGGGTCAAAATTAAAATTTGTCGAGATTGGTCCAACTGATAAAAATTTTAAAATGGCGGAGGATATTGAAGAAACACTACGAAAGATATCAGAATCACTAAAAATTTAAATCTACAAATTTAATATGTTATCATACTCGATTTTACACAATTGATTACCGTAAAATTACATACCGGAATTAATTACGATTCACTACAATGCAGTTGAATACCTGTAACATGTCGTTCAAGTGATTGATCAAAAATGACATATTAATGATAGAATGTATAAGTGTTTTTAGAGCCGCTTCTCTCTCAATATGATGCATCAAATTCATCTTTCATTTTCCTTATTTTACGCTAATCGGACCAATTATGCATATTCTTTTTTAAAAACACATCAAAATTTAAATACTTACTTATCAGGTATAATATCAAAAAAAAATCTTCGCCATAAAAAATTGAAGTTGATAAAGTTTTTCGAAACGCATAAAATAAGACTCAATCCGTATTTCCTGCTGCCCTTTCCGGATAACTAACTACCTTAGTCATTTAATAAATGGGAATGCACATTGCTGAAGGAAAAAAAAAAGCGAAATTAAACGAAACACTAAGCGTTATCTTAATATGTACTGGAACCTATGGATTCCTTATTCGAATTCTTCCCTACTGTTTTCTTTGGTACATCCGGTAAACAACCCTTTACGATCATGATTTCGAATATCATAATCAATTTGTCAGGGAGAGGGGAGGGGGAGAGAAAACGAAAAACTTACTTCGTTCTTCATGGAAAATTGAGCACTTTTTAATGATCTTTTCTCAAAATTTAACACTTTAAAGGTACATAAAATGGGTTTTCAAACTTTAAGTACTTTCCATGACGCTACGCACCCTGTTAAAAAAAAATGCTAGAATCGACTCTCTAAGAAAGACTGGACTTAGCGCCCAAAATGTTTTTACATTTGGGGTTCTGGTTGATTTACCACAACTTATCCGATTCTTTACCACTCCATCTGTCAATGAAAAGATAGAAATAGGGTTTCATATGTTTTAAGCGGCTTTTGTAACACCACAAAAACATTTCAAATTAAAAAAAAAAAAACACCGTTATTAAAAATAAGTTAAGTAAATATATTCTAACACTAAGCAATGAAAATCAGACGATTTATTTAATGCTGATCGATTCGATGCATTTGCAATTATTAAATCAGTATTCAAATTCATTCAATTTAGGCAGTCTACAATAGTTTTAAAAAATTGTGATTATACTTTTTAATCACTTTGGACCACGAAAAATGCTTGGTACTAGAAAAATTCGGTATAATTCAAAAATAATTATAAAAATTCCAAATATAATTAAGTTTTTCAGATGAAATTTTCCATTTCATTAAGAAACTTCGAAAATATGTTATTCCTAAACTCTTGTTTATAAACGTTATGGATTGGAACTTCCAACACTTTTTTAAAATTAAATTACAAAACAGGTTCCTTCAATATTTCTCGGTAAAAAAAGATGCATTCCAATAAGCATGACAGTTTTATGTTCTTCGAGAAATAAAAAATTCATTTAAGAGTTTTAAAAAATAATAACCTTGGCAACAGAAACTTATAACTCTCGACTAGTATTCCAATATCATTCATTAAATTTCAATTCAAAAGGAAATATTTTTAAAGTAATTTTTATTGATTTTAAATAACAGTTTATCAGAAATGAAATTCAGTTTTGCTGAAATTCAACGTCAATCATGAAAGGATATTGAAAATGAATTACGAAATGAGACTTCATATAAAGCTCAATGCATTTTTTTTAAGATTATTTCAGATGCATTAGGGTTCTTTGAATAATAATACCTATTAATATTTGCCTGATGATTTATTAAAATTTTAAATAAGATATTTTCAGGAATTCGTAAACAAGTCAGAGATTTGCGACTACAATGTGTAAGCCAATCCGCTTTCAGGCTAGTACAAACCCATTTACTCGCATAATAAGCATACATCATTTAAATGAAGCATCTCTTTGGGCTATTAATCAAAAGACATAAGCAAATAAGCATCAAAACACGATTTTTCCAGTTAGTGAGCGACAGAATGTGAAAAATAATCTGTTTTTAAACAATCAGCTTAGGCATTTCTAATCTGAAATTATTATACGGCACTACAAGAATGCAAAACTTTTCAAATTTACCAAGAAATTAAAACTATTTAAAACGATCTGCTTGAAAAGCAGAATAATTTATTTTCTTCCACTGAACATAGTATATACGGTTTTTCCGATTTGTAAGCTCGCTTCTAATCACGCGAAACGATCGATGCCCGTGAGTCACAGCGCATGATACTAACGTGTGTCATGGCTGCCTTCAAGAGGGAAAAAAATGTGAAGCACGCCTAAGCATAAAATGCTTTTGGCTACTTTACTTTAGAAATCTGTACGAATAAAATTTCAAAATCTTAGGTGGTCAATTTCCTATAAAAAGGCAAAACTATTTCATAAATTTTCTTCTGATGAAACGCTTTGAACGTAAGGAAAATTTTAGGGGCAATTAATTAAATGGCCGATGCTATGCCAATTAAGCATTATGTTTCCCTACAAAAAAAAAAGAGAGCATTGTCCCTTTAGTATTGCCATTCGTACTGAATGAAAATGCCAAAGATATTTTAAATTATTTATTTGTCACCTTTAATCTTTCCTCATTCTTTAAAAATTATAAATAGTTTACTAAAACCAATGGTTATCAGAAAATCTTGAAAATCGTTAAAAATAGTCAACATTTTTTTTTTTTTTTGAATCTATGAGAATGAAGTACTTGATGCAATAGAATAAATTCTCATTTTACGAAAAATTAATCCGCGTTCGATGAAAATGGATTTTGCACACTATAAAATTTTAAGTAAAAGTATCATTTGCGCTACAATTAAGTATTTATAAAAAAATGAGTTCAATTTATTCATTATTCTTCATGTATTAAAATATTATCAAGTTAAAAAGCAAAATATTTTCATTCCCAGTTACGAAAGGTATATCAACTACCTGATTATGATGTATACTCAATCAAAATGAAACATATATTCTATTCCGGGACAAATGATAAATTTTAAATATCAGTAAATTAACTTGATCGTCAAAAGAAAAACGTTTCATCGAAAAATTTCACACAACTTTTTAGTACTGAGCAATACAACAGAAAAAGTTAAAATAAATGTTTCATAAATAAAATGTTATTCAACTTGAAAAATTAAAAGTCCTAACTTGCTCAAAAATCAACAAAAATATAGACTGGCATTAAATGCGCACTGTTATTCAACCTGAAACAAATAGGAATGTCAACAAATTCAATAGTCAAAGCATTGAAAATCCAGTCGTTTGCATTTGTGTGAGTGTGTGTGTGCGAATGTCATTTTCGGCCAAGCAACTTGTTATGGTTAAATAGCATCCATTCCTTTTAAATTTCACTATTTACACGATAAGGAAGGGGGGGGGGACTTAAAATTGGCAAAGGAGAGTTATTCACAACGACTCGATTATGCTAAATTTCGAATGAGTGGATACTGAGACGTAACTAACAGATACAGAAGGGGAAAAAATCAAATAGAATGGAATTAAATTTAACAACGTACGATACAGGAAATTGAAAACTTGATGTTTGTATGAAAAACAAACTTTTAATTTATCTACACTTTTGGATAATTGGTGCCCGAGAGTATCTTTAAAAAATCTAAAATTATTTCCAAAGAAATTTTTTTTACAAAATATATAAGAGAGAAAAGAAAAAAAAAACATCTTTGCGTAACCTGAAACACGAATCAAATACTCTAAATTTTTTTTAAATATTATTTACTTTGAATCATTGAAAAATATAAATTACATAATAAAAAAAAGATAAGAGTTTTTCACGGCGTTCGTGTAATACAAATTTCTTTTTAAATTTTAAATAAACCTAGACATATACATATATAACAACGAATGCAAAAAGGCAGGTTATATTACGATATTGGAATTGAAAGCCCTTATTTACCATTTTCAAAACCAAAAACATTTGAACGGACTAAAATTTGTGCTCTAAAATAAGCACTTCCCTTTACCAAATGAAAATGTTTCAATACACCAGTCAAGTCGTAAAAAATAAAAGATACCCTTCTTTCTTCCTCCAACTGTAGCATTCAGATGTCAGTTTTTCGGAGTTCTTTTTTCAGAAAATTGGAGAAGTCCATAACATATTCTGAAATACGTACAAACAAACGAAACTAAATTCGTGCGTGAAGTGAATGATCAAGTGTCGATGCAACGCTGCATCATCCAAACATTACTCAGTCTCTCTGCGCCCCTCTACTTTTGCCATACGAAACCATTTTTACTGTTCCGTTTTTTTTTCTCCAAAATTTAGCACTGCTTATTAGAAAAGAGGGAAAATACAATCGAATATGGCGGGGCCCCTTTTCAATTTGGAAATACTGTCAGATGTAAACTCAATTAGATGTTGAACTTTGTAATTTGCTGGGAAAAGGCCGATTTCATAAACCAAGTTCGTGTAACACCGATGAATATGAATTCATCACAGCTGAAGGAACAGCTAAGAAAAGGATATCGTACGGTAACTTACCCCTTTGGACTTCTTTTGAACTACAATAATAGCCAAAATCCTCCTTGGTGAGTAAGTCCTTCAATCGGCAATAGCGTACACTGAGGAAACACGGCACACAGGAAAATGCAAAAATACTCATTCTTTCTCCCATTCATTTTTATTTTTATTATTTCCCCCAAGCCGATACCCGATCGATACCCAGCCCGCAAAAGAAGGCAGACTGAAGAAGCAAACTCTCCTGACCATGTGGGTGGGAGAATGGGACTGGAACACCCCGAAAAACGTTCCTTTTTTCTTAATTTCAGAGTTCGTGTGGCAATAAACCCCCTAAATGCGGCCCACCCCGGCTGGATCAAAGGCAGGCAGCCCACGGCCATTCAGCTGTCAAGCGAGCTGAGGGGACTGCGAGAATGATGGGGCTAACCTAAAAGGGCCCCCACAACCGCCCTTCTGCAGTCTGATATGAGAACAGATGGCATCGCCCTCACTCCGAAAAAAGATATTTATTCATATCACAGGAGCAAGGCAGGAACCACTGCATTTGCAAATAACACGATGTTGCCAATACACTCCGGCTTGTCTTCAAAATGTTTTCCGCTTCATTAGTGGAGTTATTTCGAGCGAACTGCATGTTTTCACTTACACCTTCCTTAGATATAAAATTCCTACACTAAAAATCAAAAAATTTTGGATTGTTTCAATGCAAATGTTTTTTTTTTTTTAATTCTCTCACCTCAAAACAGTGTGGATCGGAAAATTTTTTTATTCAGCTTTTTCCATTCAACTTCAAAACACTACACATCTAATCAAATCACCAACAGATATGGAATACCATTTTTCATTAAAGCTGTAAAACAGTTTTGAAAGAATATCCCCACAATATTAAGCACTAGGTTATAGGTAGTTAAGAAAACTGATACTTGGGTATAAATGCCATGTCATTGACAAATGATGGTTCCAAAAAAATTATCCAGCGCTTTCTTGGGACAGATGAATAGCTGTCATGGATAAAAACAGAAATTACAGCAAACTGAATATGTATTTTGGAGCCATTTTTTTAAAAAAAACTTAAAACTAAAATTTTACAGGGAAATGCAATTGTAATCATAAAAGCAGACATTATATTTCATCTACTTAAGTCATTGCTTTTTTGTCATTGCAATCGTGTTTGCATACATGCGGAAGCAAAACAGTCAATTCTCAGAGGAATTTGATTCCAAATTTAATAAGGACCTACATTTTAGAAGCCATATCTATGTACCAAATTTCATTCAATCAGCTCTTTACGTTCCTTTAGTTACCATATTCTCTTTTGCTTGGACAGGCAGGCTTTTCTTTGTATGAAATTTGTTCAAAAATTTTGAAAAAAAAAAAATCTAAAAAATTTACATGAAATCGGTATACCCACTTTCGTTCACCAAGCCCAAAAACACTTTGAATTATTGCATTTAAAGACGACAGAGGGTCATAATTCCAAAGATGTATTTCTCGAATTCGGAGTTATCTAAAACGTTAAAATTCATCAAATTCTCGAGTTTGATTTTTTTTAATGATTGGAGTTGTTTCTCTTTGTATAATTAGTAAATGAGAAAGTAAAAATAAAAAATGTCGGTATAACATAGATTCACCCATAGTATCGCTCTACGATTTCTTATCATGAATAAGTTCTTAAAAAAGAAATAAGTGTGCGAAAAGTTCAATAAAAATGAAAAATAATTTTTATCCCCGTTTTTAAAAAGCAAACGGATTTTAATCTTTTTTTTTAAAAACACTGAAGGCGAATTTGGAAATTACCTATAACTGTAAAAAAATAATTTTAAAAAATGAACGATTAAATTTTAACTCACAAAAATGAACTAAGTATAATAACTTTTAATACAAAACGAAAATTTGACAATTTGTATTTCAGGGCATCGAAATTTCTATACATACAATTTTTTCCCCTATAAATCTTAAAAGTTCAATGCAGTAAAGCGGTTCCATCATAACGAAAACTTATCGGTAGCTACATTACTCTCATTTAAATGTCTCAAAAATTATTACTCAGAAATATGTGAATTCTACTTTTAATTTGAATTCTCTAAACGAGGTAAAATGAAAACATGGCAAAAAGCAACAATTGATACAATTTTGAGATTTTAATGAATTCGAAAAACAATTTCAGGCTAATTCCTTGCTTAATTTGAAATAATCAGTATAGTAATATATTTTTTCTTTTTCATTATCTATCGCTTTGTTCCATTTTATCCGGTACAAAAGACATAGCAACTAGAGATTTTTAATAGATTTTAATAAGTAAATGATTAGTTGAATGGATTGTGACGGTCTCTTCAACTGAAAGGATGTAAATGAAAGTGGTGGAGTTGAAACTTGTATTTACTCCTAATCATTTGACAGATGAAAATATAATTAGACGAATTATCACCTCATTTTAAAGATTTTTTTTTTCGACAGCTGTAGCAATTTAAAAATTAGGGAATGAAAAATAATCTTCCACCTTGTTCCAGCTTAGCAACAGTTAATTAATTTCGCTGGAATGTTCTCATCAGTTATATTCTTCTAATATCACAGAAGCGACATTTTCCTTACATCTACAGACAACGGAAATCTACTTTCGTCCATCAGCTTGCTAACAGATTTTTTTTTCTTTTAATAACTTCATTTTGCGTTTACATCGACTCAAAAATACCACAGCCAAAGGCAAAACTTGGTTACATTAGGTTTGTAAATTCCTACTAGTTTTTGGATGGCATCCATTGACGACCTGACTACTTATTCACATGGATGTGCAGTTATATGTTACGCTGATAAAATTTAGTATATTTTTTTATAAATTCTGTATGTACATCATATTTCGGATCTCGTCAAGCAAACTGTTTAGTTGTTTGAGAGTTTTAGAAAGCGTTAACTAAAACGCCGCTAACTGGTTAAATTAAATTCCGTATGTAGTCTTGGCTACATAAGTGAAAATTTGTGTTGATTTCGGGCCCAACATGTCAAAAGGGAAAAGGGCCAAGCATGAAAACAAATCGTTTTCTTTACGCATACGACAAAATAGAAAGTTAAACTGCACCAGTTAAAATAAAGATTTAAAAAAATAAAAGGAAGAAAGAATAGGATAGTAACAGATGCGACCATTTTCATACTTGTGAATCTGATAAACTTTTAATATTTTGGAAATAATTTAATTGGGTTTAACAAAGCAGACAAAGAATTCCTTTACTTCAAATAAGAATTGCAAATAGAAATCTGTACAGTCTCTTCTATACGATTAACAGAATATTTACCTTTCTTTTTTCTTAATTTTTGGCAACTTGAAAATATATTACACAACCAAGAATGATAAACTTACCAGGTGTGTCTTGAGAAAACAAATCTAAAAAACATTTCACCATAGCGTAATGCAGATATCTATTATGGTAAAATTTTAAGATTCTTATAGTAAGACCTTGGTATAAAATCTAACCAAAGAATTCCTTTCTTACTTTACAGGGAAGATATCAGAGCTCTTCAGTCATGCAAAGGAACAAATATTTAATATATCTTGCGTAATGTAGGGCAGTATCATCAATATTACAAAGGGTTTGTCTTGGTGGGAGGGAAGAAATAAAAAACACAAAATCAAAGAATGGATTTGATCAGTAAAAATGACCATGCAATCCTTCGGCAACATTCAGGAACCGCAGGGGATCAATGGAAAACAGCCAAAACCCACCTCTCACCAAGATGCTAAGAACCTGGATAAAATCAGATAACTAATCGAATTTTGAATTATTTAAGCAGGAAGGCATTGCATAAAAGTTTATTTAATGCATCCCAAGTGAAGCAGTTACTAAAAACAGAATTTCACAAAGATGTATACAAAAGCCTGTGGCAATTCATGCAATGACTCCACAAAGCGCATATTATCATTACATATGGGATGTCTCAAAAATGAAGAACAAGCTTTTATTTCCCTAAATATTGAAACTACAAATATATATCCTGTTGCAAAGCTTCATTAATTATGATAGACAATAAAAAAATTCAATTCTCCTACACACCCTATTATGTAAAAGTGTCAGTTAGTAAAAAGTTTCTTTCATTTATTTATGAACACACAAAATTTCATATTTCTATAAATAAAATTTGCAAATATGTATTAATTTTTAAATTTAAAGTGGCTCACCGCAAGCTTAGATCATGACATTTAATTCGGAGATGCAAATTATTTAATTTTAAAAAACTGCCATACATAAATCATAAATATTTCATATGCATATGCGAATCAAATGTACTTTTCCAGTAGTCCATCATAGAATCATCTTGATTTGAAGAAAATTTTCTAATCAGACACTTTAATTAGCTAACTTTCAACTTCAACTTTATAAAGATAGGAAAAAGAACTGAATATTAAAATATTTTAGTGGAACACAGGAATGCTTAACAGGGAAATAAAATTAGTTCACGTTTTTGTGCTTTTTAAAACAATAGTATATTTCAGTAACAAGTAATGTTTGAAACTCTGACAATTTAGACAATCTGTAATCTGTCAGCCTAATTATAAAAAATACTAATATTTTTTTAATTCTAAATATTCTTCAATGAAATGTTTTTACAGAATGGTTTGGCTTTTACAGGATTCTTATTTTTTCGAGAAAAACAAGGAAAATTAAGCATTTTATACATGCAGTGAGGAAAATATTTTGACATTTTCTAGTTATCTTCCTGATAGTATACATATATTTACTTCAGAAACCAACATTCCAAAGCAACAGCATAGAGAACATTTTGATATAATAACCTGGATGCATACAGAATTCAATAGATTGCTGTCTAAAGCTATACAATTAGATCCTACTTTAAATAATTTTTTTTTGATAAATATAATTTAGATAGATGAATGTTGCTTAAATCAAGGTAGAAATAGTAATCTATCACTTTGGAAATAATAAAAATCCATTCAGCATACTAAAAATGTATTATTAATAGCAATTTATTTTTCAATTTGGGAGTGATGCATTATGATAAATGAATTTTTAGAAACTCATTAAATTCTTGGATGGTTCCATTTTGAATAATTGTATGCTGAGTGGTAAAAAATATTTAGATAGTTTCAATTCACATTGTCTGAACTAAAAGATGAACTGTTTTAGCAATACTTCTTTTATAGATTTTTTTATGATGAATTTCAAGAGCCTCCCTTTATGTCACAGTCTCATGTGATAAGCTTGAAGATATATACAAATGTATTCTTCAAAGAATGGGACTTAGCATAGCAAGAATTCATATAAACATATTATTAAACATTATAGATATTCAGATATCTATTAATGCATTATTTGAATATTCTGTTAAGAATTTATAAGGTAATAAATATTAATTTTCTGATTTTTTTTCCATAATCTTTAGTGATATGCATATTACATAAAAATAATTAATCATACTACCCGAAAATTACATAGAAAGCCTCGGTCAAGTACTGTTTATGGGCATATACATATGATTTAAATGAATAAATTTGTGTCCTTATAGATTAGTTTAGTCCTTAGACTTTATGTCCTTATAGATGGGTTTAAAAAAGCATAGCTGCTGGGTTCCCCCCCCCCCTGTTTGAAACAAGCAAAGATTTTATTTAAAAATTACTTTCTACAGAAGTGAATGCATTTATTTTTATAGGTTTGGGTACTTGAAACTTTGTAAACTCCGTAACTGCAAATAATGTCTAATTGTAAAAAAAGTTTTTTAAAAAAATTTTTTAAAGCTAGTTTATGTGCAAGTGCATGCACACACACACACACACACATTTATTTTACAAAAAGATCATGCATGGGAATTCTCAAATAATATTTCAGTAAAAGATATAAGCCAACTTTTGAAATACTAAATTTGTTTCAACTATTTTCAAATTTAATATATAATTACACATATCCCTCTCAATTCAGAATTTAGTAGGAAATAGCAAAATCATAGTACAAAGATATGAGCATATATTATTGTTGAACAAATTTATTTCAGCACTGTATGAAAATTATTTATATTTCAGACAAAGGAAACCTCAAATTCTAAAGCTTTGGGATAAAGAAACACTTAAAAATTTCATAATAAAGGTATTAAGAACAAAATTCTAATCCTTTCTTTTGAAGCAATTAGAAGATGATATCAGAAATTCACCTCAAACTCCAGGAGAGATTTGATATAGTTTTTGTTCTATATCAAAATCATTCAGTATATTTACAGATATTTGGAAGATTCACATGCAATTCTAAACAGTCAATTAATCCTAATTTTATTACCTTTTCCAACACGGTAAAAGAAGGTAAGTTGATTTTGAAGTTACCTGAATATTTTTTGGTACTTTGCAATTTTTATAAAGAATAATCCCACAAATTTTTATTTCATGTCACTCATTTTGCCATAACCTAAAATTATCTTGAAGTATTTACAAATGCAAAAAAAAAAAAAAAAAAAAAAAATCATTTTGATTTTAAAAAGAAACATTAAATTTTTAGTGAGTTTCTTTTAAATCACTTTAATCTAATTTATTTCTTCTAAAGTAATTTTGACAGTGCAAGAAATTAAAAGAGACAGAGAAATTCCTTAAAAAAAATTTAAGGAAATACATTAAGAAGGACTTATGCATTTGCTTGAAGATGAATGCAAAATATAATACTGGAAATATATTATTTAATTAATCCTTATTATTAATTCATATAAATATATATATAAAAAATCAAAGTCATATGAAACATAATAACAAAAAAATGAATAATTTATAATGACAGATAAGTTTTATGATGAAATCTAATTATAATATTTCAAATGAAATAGTAAATCAGTCTTTTTAAATAAAAACAGTAAAAAAAAATTTAAATCATTAAAAAAAAGAAAGAAAGAAAAGAACACTTAACCAACAATTTGAACTGTTGTATTTATTGTAACAGAGTCGTTAAAAATTTTATAAGATCTTATCATTAAGATTTAATTATTTATGTCAAGTTTTTAATGCTTAAAAGCCTAGCACAATTGTTCAGTGCAAAAAGTACTTTTCTTCTGCAATCTGTTGACAATCATAAAATTATAAAACAAACAGCAGAAATAGACAGCTGATTTTTAATCCCATACAAAAAAACCCTGCATTAGTGGAAAAGAGAAATATAGAAAACAGAATAGGCTGTGAAATATTAATATATTTATAATAAATACTATTTTGATAACATCTAATTATTAATAATCGTCCCTCTCTTAACAAATGAAAATTCACTATTTAAGAATGCATTTAACTGATTTTAAACAGGCAATTGTCGGTGAAATACAAATCTTTTACAACAGAAGGAAAGAAAATTACTTTAAAAATTACAAAAAAATCAGCATTGAGAAAAAACAATTGCTTAAATTTTGTCAGCAGTTAAGGGGTTATTAAAAAAAAATCACCTGTTATCAAATAAAAATTATTTCTTCACAAAGGAAAATAATACCTACCATGAGTATGAATTTTAATGGAAAGAACAATTGATGATTACTATTATGTTTATTTGTGCATGGAATTTTAAATACAGGTAATTAATTTTCAAATTCCTAAAATGCATCCTGAATATATGTATATTCTTAATTTACTGAATGAAACATCAAAATTTTACTTCATAAAATTATATATATATATAGATAGATAGATACAGATATATATATATAAAAGCTTTAATAAATAAAAGATTAATAATACTTATTTCACTCAATATAATACAAGTTGACTTTTGTTAATTGAAAACAGTTTAAGAAAATTACACTATCATTTAAAATGGTCATTAGTGTGCCCCCCCAAGACTGCCGCCAATATGGCAACCCAGCATAACGCTCTTGTAGTAACCCTAATGATGTTTTGATTAATTCTTCCTACAATGGTTGAGTTGTACATGAGCTTCAACTCGTTTTAATAAATTTCCCATAAATAAAATTTCCTTTTAAATGCCTTCTTTTTGCATCTTTGTCTTTCTCAATAATTTATTATTTACTGTTCATGTTATCCACACAGTCCTTATGTTCAATGTGCTAGCAAAGCTACTAGGTTCCTGCTCCCGTTGCTAGCGAAGCCATAGGATGTTTTTTAAGTTAAAAAATTCTGCCCGGTGCCTTCAACAGATGCTGGAGGCTAGGGGCAGACTAAATGTAGCTTTTACCACACTATCACCTTAAAAATTACTATTAATTATATCTTTTCAATCACTTTATTCTAATACAAAACTATATATATATATATATATATATATATATATATATATATATATATATATATATATATATACAGACAGAGAGAGAGAGTTTTATTATAAAAATAGAAAAGATTCTGTTCTGGGACAATAATATGAAAATTAAATTTTAAATATGAACAGAAACAAATTACACTTAATGAAATATTTGCAGCTAAATGAAGAACATCACATTAAGGTAATAAATAAACATGTGCATAAGATTTTAAAGATAATTCATCACTGAAGCAGTCATTAAAAAATATATAACAGATAGTTTACCTATTGTGTATGTAGTCACTATTAGCTAACTCTTCCAATTCATCTAGGAAAAAGTTTTCAAAGTCGATCTCAATCTCATTGCTCATTGAATTCCTTTTTTCTTCATCTGCATCACCACTTGCACATTCTGATTCTGTAGTTTCATCTGTATTTATATATCTACCAATGGACCTTTTATTCATCTGCAGGAATTTGTCTACAGAAGGAAAAGAAAATAACCATATAGAATCCTTACTAAGTACAAAAAAAAATGATAAAACAAAAGAACATGGTGCAGATTTTTTGTCAATCTCAGTCAGATTTCTCTAAACAGAAGGAAAACTAATAGATATCAAAGAAAGCTTACTGCTAGTTATATTTAACAATTTCACATCTTTACAGTTTAGTGACTGTACCATATTTTTTTTCATTTATTCTAAAAAGAAACATTCTAAAATAAAATTTTTCCAAATTATTTGCGATATGATATTTCAAAGTAAATTGAAGCAAAAATTATTCTTTCTAAAATATCAATAACAGGCAAAAGATTTAATATTCCATTTAGAATATTAAATCTTTTCTTAAATCTTCTGCCTGAATACAAATTGCAGATACAAGAAATAAAGTTATTTTCAAAATTTGATAAATTAATAGAATATATTATTTTAATAAAAGCTTTACAAACTACTAAAAATTCTATATAAATGTCTTAATGGCTCATTCAAAAATTTAAAATTATTACTGTTAATGTAAGATAATTTCACCAGATATTTTACTATATTATCAAAAATGCACATAAAACTTCAATGAATTTACAATGATAAGAATAAAATTATTTTCCAATTTAGATATCAAAAGAAAAATGTTTTGTGTCGAATATTTTCTTCTGTATTATCTGTTAATTGGAAAAATTTTGTTATTGTTTTAGATCTAATATTGATTATATAATAATATCTAATGGCCTAAATATATTCAAGAAAAATCCAGAATTTTTTCCTTAATTATAAAGAAAAAAAAACAAAGAAATAAAATGAGTAAAAATTAAATAAGAGATAATTTAATATTAAAATATTAAATAAATAATTAAACTAATTTTAAATGTCATATTTTGAACACATTTAAAAAGAGTCACAGAATGATTTGTTAAAAATTTACTGACATTCTTCCATATAAGAAAAAAAAAAGCTTTTGTGTTAATGTATAGATTTTAGCTGACTATTCTACAGAATAATACATTTTAATCATAAGTGTTTCTATCAAGAAAAAAGTGCTTTAATAATGTAGCAATAAAAAAATAAAGAGAGTAATATAGAATGATGCGTCACTCTTAATTGAGAAAAGATTAACTATAAAAATATAAAAAAAGATTGCCTACTATTTTTCGAAAATGTTATCAGTTATAAAAAGTATTTGATAGAAATAAAATATAAGTGAATTTTTATTATTGACAAACTAATCTACAAAATGGTGCTTTAAAAATGGAAAATTAATTAATATTTTGCGACGTTATGAAATACTATAAATTTAGCTGATGACATTAATGCAAAAATTATTCACATTTAAAGATGAACATTTTCTGTAACTTTAACAAATTTAATTTTGCAACATTTTCGTAATCTACAGTTGAAGTAAAATAATCCACCCCCTGTAAAGGAAATTACGATCCCAAAACAGCATGAGTTCCATGAACAAAGTAGATAACAAAAGGTGAAGTTCATTCACCAATGCTTACCATTTTGTGTTTCATCATTGTTAATGGTGTCTATTTCAACTTGGAAAATATCTGTAAACAAACATGAAAATTTAGAATTTATCTGAATAAATAAAAATCTAAATTATTTTCCTAATTTTCATCGTTTCAATAAACTTTATCATAGATAACTGATAAGAACTCACCAGCCATATTCTAAACAACAACATTAATGAACGAGGCCACTCATAAAATCAGAAGTTCGGAAATTTTAGAACCAAAACTAATCAGAAACTTCCTGTTTTGAAATTTGAATATAATTAATATTTTTCGGAAAAGGATTTATAAAATTCTTAGGGTTTGTTTTGAACAATTTTGAAATATTATTTAAGATATTAGTATTTACGACATCATTCTGAGAAAGAGTTCTAACTTTCTCGGAAAGTAGATAAAATAAATAAGAAGGGAATAGTGATTGAAACAATGGTTGATTAAAATCTATTACAAAACTCATATTCAAAAATTTAAATTGCATATTTCCAATTATTTTTATTTTTGAAAATTTTTTGATCTATTAATGATGAAATTCATTTGTTTTGATTAGCAGTACTAATTGCATAAATGCGCATGCTCACATCCTAACCTTTCAAAAATTTATTTTTTTGACTGGCTGTTTTTGACAACCAGCTGTTTCTCTGATATTAATTTTTACTAAAATTCCCATTGAATATTGCTGCAATTTGTTCGCTGAATAGCTAGTTCAGTAAAATGTTTTGAAATTTCAAATTTTAATAATCATATAGCCCACAATATTATAGGTCTCCTACGATATTGTGTTCTTTATATCATGTTTCTCTAATTTTCTGTCTGCTCTCTTAAAATTTGAGCAGTAAATTGTGACGGTAAGGGTATATGTAGCAGCTATATCTGTGTATTTGTAGCAGCTATATTTGTATTATTATTATCTTTGTTTTCACAAGTTTGTTCTTAAAGAATTGGCAACACTAGTTGCTTGTTGATGGAATAAAAAATGATGTTGACATGATATAGCTTCGCTTCTTTTAATATGAAATATAATCTGCATTAATCATTCATAAATAATAATAATGCTATTATAACATATCTTTATGAACTGAATATAACAGCACCACAATTGGTGACCCTAAGTGTGAAAAGAATTTTTATCCAGTAGTATGGCTACCGGCGACACTTCTGTTTTGAACGCTGCTAATGAGCGATATGAAGCGAATAAAGTAAGCGTAAAAATTCCTCCATTTTGGGAAGAAAAACCTGAAATTTGGTTTTTCCAAGTTGAAGCCCAATTTTCCATTGCAAATATAAACCAAGATCAAACTAAATTTAATTATCTTGTCGCGCAGTTAGAAGCGAAAGTAGTTGAAAATATATGGGATATAATTCAAAGTGATCGGAATAAGTATGCTGCGGCAAAAGAGCGACTGCTCAGTACTTTTAAAGAGAGCGAAGAAAAAAGTATAACAAAATTGCTTACAGGAATTTCTTTGGGCGATATGAAGCCTAGTCAACTACTGAGAAAAATGAAATCGCTTGGCGGCACAAATATATCCGATAAAGTTTTGCGTACTCTCTGGCTTGGCAAGCTGCCAGAATCCATTAAAAATATTTTGGTTGTAAGTAACGAAGATTTAGACAACTTGTCAATAATGGCAGATAAAATATTTGAAATGAGCTCATCTACAGAAATTTATTCTGCTGATTCTGAAAATTCTGTGATGAGTACTATGTTGGAAAAAATCTCTAACCTAGAAAAACAAATTTCGGAACTAAAAGTGCACAGACAGGCTATAAATAAATTTCGTCTATCTGGTTTTCGTCGAGATAGGAGTCGTAGTCAGTCTAGAAAGAAATATAATCCCAATGGAACATTGTGTTATTTTCATTTCAAATTCGGAAATAAATGCTACTCGAATAAATGCAAGAGTCCATGCAGCTGGAAAGAGTCGGAAAACTCCGAACAGCAGTAGTTTCGACGGCAGACTCTGCTGCAAAGAAATTTGTAGATTGCCGTAATTACCGTTTATTTATTACCGATAAAACGACCGGTTTACGCTTTCTTGTTGATAGTGGTGCTGATCTTTCTATTATTCCAGCCACATCAAACCATAAAGTATGTAATTCCTTTAAATTGTATGCTGCAAATGGAACAGTAATACCCACTTTTGGTTTTAAAATTTTAACTTTGGATTTAGGCCTACGTCGACCATTCCAGTTTCCTTTCGTAATTGCTAAAGTGGATCGTGCTATCTTAGGTGCAGACTTTTTAACCAAATTTAAATTATTAATTGATATGCATGATAGAAGATTAATAGATGGTGTTACAAATTTATCAATTCGAAGCCATATTACATGCATAACAAGTGCCGATAGCATAAGCACGACTGATAAAAATTTTCAGTATGCAAAATTGTTGTTACAATATCCAAATTTAACCAAACCAAATTTGTTAATTTCTAGCTCAAAACATAATGTGAAACATCATATAGCTACAAACGGCCCACCTGTTTTTTCAAAAGCTCGTCAGTTAGATACAAATAAATTAAAATTAGCCAAACAGGAGTTCAAATTTATGTTAGATAATGATATAATTAGACCTTCAAAATCTCCATAGGCCAGTCCACTCCATTTAGTTGTCAAAAAGGATGGAAGTTTACGACCATGCGGGGACTACAGGCGATTAAACGCACAAACGATTCCCGATCGTTATCCCATTCCACGAATTGAAGACTTTCATCATATCTTAAAAAACAAACAAATATTCTCAAAAATTGATTTATTTAAGGCATATTTTCAAATCCCAATAGCGGAAGAAGATAAAGAAAAAACAGCAATCATAACACCATTCGGCTTATATGAATTTAACGTTATGAGCTTCGGATTAAGGAATGCCCCATCCACATTTCAACGTTTTAAGAATGAAGTGTTTTTTGGATTGGACTTTGTTTTTGCATATTTAGATGATATTTTAGTAGCTTCTTCAACCGAAGATGAACATTCCGAGCATCTAAAAATAATTTTCTCTCGTTTAAATAAATACGGTCTTCGTATAAATCTTGGAAAGTCAATTTTTGGAGCAAATCAGTTAGAATTTTTAGGATACCTGATTACTCCTCAAGGCTCTCAACCTCTTCCTGAAAGGGTAAATGCTATCTTGAATTATAAGTTACCTGAAACTATTCATGAATTGCGTACCTTCCTTGGTCTCATTAATTTCTATAGGCGATACATCAAAGATGCTGCCAAAAACCAAGCAATTCTTCATGAGTATTTAAAAGGTTCCAAAAAGAAGGATAAACGTAAAATTCCGTGGACTGATGAAGCAAAAGAAAAATTTGAGCAGTGCAAAAAAGATCTAGCGAATGCTACATTATTAAGTTTTCCAAATCCTGACTCAACGTTAGCTCTCTTCAGTGATGCTTCAGACTTCGCTGTTGGATCTGTGCTGCAACAGTTGGAAGGAGAAAGTTGGAAACCCTTAGCCTTCTTTTCTAAGAAGTTATCTAATGCTCAGAAAGGATATAGTACATATGACAGGGAACTGTTAGGAATTTATCTTTCAATCAAACAATTCAAGCATATTCTTGAAGGAAGACAGTTTATAATTTACACCGATCAAAAACCTCTAATATTTGCTTTTCAACAAAAAAATGAAAAAGCCTCATCTAGACAATTACGCCATTTACAGTATATCTCGGAATTTTCAACAGATATTCGTTACGTTGGCGGAAAAGAAAATATTGTCGCAGATTCATTATCTAGGATAGAAAGTATCTCAGAAATAGATTATGATAAAATTGCAGAAGCGCAAATTGATAATCAAGATCTTAACGAGCTACGCTTGAAACCGTCTTTGATTTTCAAACAATATCCTCTGGATTCAGGACAATTACTTTGGTGCGATATTTCGACTTCAAAAATTCGTCCATTTATTCCTCAAGAATTTCGAATGCAAGTTTTTCACAAAATTCATGACTTAGCACATCCTGGTGTGAAATCTACTGTTAAACAAATATCTTCCAGATTTATATGGTTCAACATTCGGAAAGGTATCATCCAATGGACAAAGTCTTGTATCCACTGCCAAAAGAATAAAATTAACAGGCATACACGTTCACAAATTGCCAATTACAACAAAGTAGATGATAGATTCTCTATTATTCATATTGACATCATAGGTCCATTACCTACTTCTGAAGGTAAAACGTACTGTCTTACTTGCATCGACCGATTCACATGTTGGATAGAAGTTATACCTTTAGCAAATGTGACCGCCGAAACAGTGGCTCGAGAATTTTATGATCATTGGATTTCACGTTTCGGAATGCCTTATCGTGTTATCACCGATCAAGGTAGTCAATTTCGGTCTGAACTTTTTACAAATATTGGAATTATATGTGGTTTCCATATAAGTACAACAACAGCTTACCACCCACAATGTAATGGAAAAATTGAAAGGATCCATCGGACCTTAAAAGCCGCAATAAGAGCACATAATTCCATTAAATGGACTCAAACCTTACCTACAGTATTGTTGGGACTAAGAGCTGCTCTGC
The DNA here is from genome assembly GCA_026289955.1 of Argiope argentata. Classification (NCBI taxonomy): domain Eukaryota; kingdom Metazoa; phylum Arthropoda; class Arachnida; order Araneae; family Araneidae; genus Argiope; species Argiope argentata. Next base: position 1,626,284 of record JAOUZG010026747.1, read on the forward strand.
GTGGTGATACAAATTACACTATTGCCCAAATGGTTTATGGACAACCTATCAGGTTACCAGGAGAGTTTTTTGAAAAACCTAAAAATAGCTGGGATACTGATACGTTTGCAAAAGAATTACAAAAACAGATGGAACAGTTAAAACCATTAGAATCTCATCGAAAATCTTCTAAATCGGTTTTCATTCATAAAGACTTGGGCCATAGTACACATGTCTTCATACGTGTTGATAGAATTCGGAAGCCTTTGGAACCACCGTATGATGGACCTTTTCTAATTGTGAAAAGACATGAAAAATATTTCACTGTTCAAGTTAAGGGCAAGGATATAAATGTATCCATTGATAGATTAAAACCTGCATATCTGTTAACCGACAATCAGGTTCCCCTTCTGGAATCAAGTCATGCCCAAACAGTGCCCAACGAAACTCTTACGACAACAGATACAGAGACTGAAAACCAACCATCAGACCTGTTAAACAAAAATGTTCAGACGAAAAAAATTACACGCTCTGGTAGACATGTGAGATTTCCAGCGCGTTACAGATATTGAGTACTTCCGTTGGTTATTCTTATTTCATTTGTTTATATGTGTATTTATAATTGCTCATATATATATTTGTATAATAGAAAATTAATCATATAACAAAATTTATTGTTTTCATTGCTAAACAGAAAGTATTTAAGCTGTAATTTCTTGAATTCCTTGTGTAACATTATTTATATATAGTTTTTCTTACTATGAATATTAATATTTTATATAAGAGGTAATTTACTTACTGTAATGAGTATTCAAATGTTAACAGCAAGTTGAAATTAATAGTCAAAATATGCCATTCCATGCATTCTCTATTTATCGTAACTTTGTTACTGGCAAGGGAGTAATGTAACGGCAATAATAATATCAAAATATTAATTATTATTTTAATAATTTCAAAATATTATTTCATTTGTATATATATATATTTCACATCTGTATAAATTTCTTGTTGAAAACTGTCTCGTAACTCCATTGTTACTGGGGAAGGAGTGATGTAGCAGCTATATCTGTGTATTTGTAGCAGCTATATTTGTATTATTATTATCTTTGTTTTCACAAGTTTGTTCTTAAAGAATTGGCAACACTAGTTGCTTGTTGATGGAATAAAAAACGATGTTGACATGATATAGCTTCGCTTCTTTTAATATGAAATATAATCTGCATTAATCATTCATAAATAATAATAATGCTATTATAACATATCTTTATGAACTGAATATAACAGCACCACATATATATATATATATATAGAGAGAGAGAGAGAGAGAGAATTTTAATTAATTAAAAATTAAGTTCAATTTTAGTATTTTTCCGCGACAACTTACAAAATATTATTGCAACAAAGTAAATTATACAACATTGTAAAATAATGAAAAATTATTTTTTCATGATGTCCATTTATATATATTGTTTTTATAGTCATACAAATTTATCATAAATTTTAGTAATTTTCAAAAACATTTTTTTTTAACAATCGAATATTATGGAATTCAAATTGTTTTCATTGTTTCATCAAATACTTATTCAAGTGATTACCTAAATTGTTGAAAGCTAAAGAAAGTTACTGTTTGATGCATGTGTAATTTATAAGATGAATAGAAAAAGCGTGAGGCTTCAGTACTACCAGGGCCCGACTTAGCCTATTTGGAACCCGGGGCTTCAGCTTCTTTTTTCCTCCCCTCGGCTTCACTTCTTTAGTAATGAAGAACCGTGCATAGAAGTTGTTTATGATATTTATAGTTAATTAATTCAAAACATAATTTAAAATTAAAACTAAAAACACTCTTAGTCTTAAATCGACGTACCACATTTAAAAATTGAAATTAAAATGTAATCTGACAAAATGCTAAGGCATATTAGAATGTTTTCTATATTATCTTAAGCATCTGTCTAAAAGAGAAACTTCTATATCTCATAAACTAAATATTAGTCCATTTTTAAATGAATGATATGAACATTTCTGAACAGTTATTTTGATTTCAGGACCCTCTTCTGATGTAGGGGCTTTGAGCAATTACCCGAATGCCTTGCCTTAATCAGGCTTTGAGTACAGTAAAAGTCAGAAGATAGGTGGATCGGACATAAACTTTTTTAATATCGTTATGATGTCATGGGATTGGTATCCATTAGAAAGTTCATATGCACAATAAACAGAATATATGAAAGACAATTACGATAGCGAGAGCTGAAAATTTGAAAGACGTGACTTTATATCTAAATGATTTAACTGAAATTAAATATAACCAATATTCTCGACCATCCTCCTGGTCACTTGAGGAATCAGGAGTACCATTTAAATCTTTTCGTGCTTTTATTGTCAGAAATTACAACGTTGTCTTGAAATTAAGACTCTTTAGCTATTAAGATTCATTTAAATTTCCAACACTGTCTTCAAAACCAAATAATTTAGTCAGGGAACATTTTAAAAATTAGTCTTCCTAGGTGACCAAATGGTTCGACGGCATTATTAATTATTTTGGATTTATGTCAAACCACACCCATAACTCCGTCAAATGGTCAGGCATTAGAACCACGTTATTTTAATTATGTTACTGGATTCTTGTTTATTGTACACAAGGATATTTTTTTCAACCCTACAACCTAACGGAGCTATTTAAAAAAACGTAACTATCTAGTTCATATATCTGCTAAATTTTACGTAATCAAACTTAACTTTTATTTGCTTTATAAACTACAAAGAACCTAAACATTTTCTTTTTTCAGTTTTCAGCAATGGAAGAAATTTATAAAATTAAATATTTGATGAAGCAATAAAAATGGTTTGAAATTCTGGGAAACAATGTTATAAATTGTTGGAAATTAGAAAAAAAAAGTTGCCTCTAGCGAATCGAGGGAATCAAAATTCTACCTCAGAGAGGGGAGAGCCTTTACATTTTGGGATAAAGATATGAAACGGAGAGCGGGTAGGGGAGAAGTGTTTAGTTTACTGACATAAGCGTCCCGTTTTAAAGCAACTCGAGAGCTAACTGGGGACGCCCCTCCTAATTTCGAACCACGGTTCGAAGAGGAAGACGACATCTGAGCTGGCACCTCTCTCTCGAAGCTTCCACATCACATAGCGGGAGGACGTTTGGACCCGATGGATTTAATGTGCACCACATCCGCTTATACAATCGTAGAATCGGGTCTCAAACCTGAAACCCTCTAATTCCAAAGCTGATACCTTACCACCAGATCACCACGGCCCAAGGGCGAAGTGATCAGACAGTAATAAACACGATTGTGGAACAGTTTTTAGTTGATCTTAAGATCATTTAATGTTTTGAGGAAGCGAAATGCTGTCAAACATGACAAACTTTCACTCACGGCATATTCTAATTTATTTTAATAGATTCGCCTGATATACACAATTCTTATATCACAACGCATCCACTGAATCGCCAAAATCTGGTTATAATAAAGAAGATATTCGAGGTTTTCGGAATCAAAGCACACATCTTTTAAATTTTAAATTAATGCAATTAAATGCTTGTAACTTTAATATTTTCTACTTTCTTTGATACCGCTTGTAAGCGGTTTATTATCTTATAACTTTAAACGAGAAATTCTTGCACCTATATAAATTTATTTATTTCGTGTATCTCAGAAACGGCGCGAGCGATTTGAATCAAATTTTATATTAAGATAAGGTTTTGCCGTTTAAACTTATCTATATAGGTGTCTTTCCAGAAGAAACGTTATTTTACAAATATTTTTTTCATAACTTACGATTAAAATAAATTTATTCACCTTCTGTGTGCGCAATGCAGTATAATGGATAGAACAAAGCGAGTGTTGAGGTTTCTCGTTTCGAGTCACACTTTTTACTTTACCTTTTTACTTATGTATTTATATTTAACATTTTCCTTTTCTATCTATATATGTTCTTTCTATAAAAAACATGATTTGAACATCCCCCTTTTTTTACTAATTATTAGAGCCTTTTTTCTGTCTACTTTTATGTTGACAAGGTCATACAGCATCATATCAGGCTCGAATTAACCACAGCAAAACTGGTTATAAGTTCAAAAATATAAACAATTATGGATAAATTGTAAAATGAATACTGTAATATGACATATTGTTTCGAATAACATGTCAAACTAAGTGCATTCATGATTTTTTTTTATTCAAATGCCCAGTTTTTATGTATGTAAGATTGAAAAATGTTCATAAATAATTTGTACATAAATATTTTCTCCGAAACAACAAATAAGTGATTATGTAAAATCAATAAAAACAACAACATTATACTTAAAAAAGGAAGAAAAAGAAAAGAAACTGCAGAGTTAAGCTTGTCTTTTCAAATATTTTTTATAATCTGAAATGTCAATCATTTTTTCAAGAGTAAGCAGGGGTGCCATCCCCCCCCCATGGTCCATGTAGCAAAATCCCCCCAAAATGGCATCCATACTTAAATTCTTGGATAGTATGGGGAATATTGTTACCTTCCTAACCAATTGGAACAATAAAGCATTTCTGATTTTAGATAGTGTATACTTCTTTAAAAATATTGTTTTTTTCGTGGCATTTCCGAAGTATCGAGTTCCATGAACACCGAGATAAAAGACAATAAAAAAATTGAAGGAGAGGGAGCCCTCGTTTTTGAGATACCCATTGGATTCTCCCAATTTCGGCTGATATGTGATTTTTAGACTTTTCTTGTAAGACAATATCTCTATCTCCAAATGATTTGTCCATCCTCTATGTCCTGTGATTCTCCAAATCGATCTCTCGGCAGGAAGAGTGAATAGCAGACATGTCAAACAAAAAGCAGAATCACTTTCTTGGTTGTAAACAAGCCACTTCCTGAAGATTACACTTTTATTTGGCAAAACAACCTTCTTCCAGGAGTAGTTAAACTTTCTTCCATTAGTAGTAAGAAGGTTCATTGATTTCAACTCTTGATTTTCCAAATTAAGAGCTAAATTTATGTCTTCAGTTGACAACTTCGTATTGGCAAAAAAGGCAGAATCGGTAGGGTTACCTTCTACTTCCCTTTCCACAAAAGATTTTGCCATGGAATACACTTCTAATTCCATTTCTTCCTCAAGTTGAGAATTTTGTATGAGGATGCCCCCCTCGTCTTTTTAGTTTGACATTTCTGAGTTATTCATAGACTTAATGTCACATGTGATACTTTCCACAATACTCTCACCTGCAGCTTGACTGACTGTATTAGAATTATCTGGGCTCTTGGTTGAAGGAACCTCTTGATAAATGTTGAAATTTTCAATAGAGCGTCCGCCAGAGTTCGATTTAAAAGAATGACGGTCTAGATAATTGTACATATCTGTAGCTAGTAAGCCGATTACTAACAGGAACAACTTATTTAAAAGCCGGCTTGCTGGCACAGAGGTAGCGCGTCTTCCTCGTGTTCTGGAAGTCCCGGTTCGGGCATGGTTGTTCTTCTGTGAGATGTGTAAATGTACCCTCCTGTAAAAAGGGGTTGTGCAAGCGAATGTGGTGAGTGTGTAGCAAAGTCGTACTCTTGGCCCTAGTTGGCGCTACTCAAATACAAGAGACGCTTCATTCGGCTTAAATTTGCTTCTGGGTCAGCAGCGGGCTTGTCCATGACAAGTGCCATTTGACACAACAACAACAACTTTTTTAAAATGTGGAAGCGAAATCACACAATCTCGTGCGCACTCCTCAACAGGTTAATAACATTTGGTGCTTCACAACTTACCTTGGTTCCGTTCATGTAGAGCTTTCATGGTACGGCACCCATGGCCCATTTCCATCTTTGGTTTCTACAATTTTGTATTTAATATCTATATTATTTCTCAATTTGTACAAATGTTTCTTTTTGCAGTGTTCTGCCCACTTATCACATCTATGAACTGTATTACACATAAGTTCTAAGCGTTTATACTTAAAAGTTCTTTTAAATTGAGGAGGCATTTTTACTTTTTAGTTTTTAGTAAAATATCAGTGAGTTGTAGTCCATCACAAATATATACAGAAAAATGCTTTATACTCTAACGTAAATCACCTGTTTCTATGTTGGATTGAAAAAAACTAGATGATTGTAGTTTACAATAAATAACTCGCGACACACAAAACTTCACAAAATCAAAACATGTCGACTAACAAGACGAAGACAAGTGGGAGTGGAGAATCAGAAGGTGGCGCGGAGTTGTGGCGAGACGATGAACTACGATCTCTGCACCACGTGACGTAACCACTGGATAGCGTTGTGTAAGCACAGCCCACACAAACAACAACAGTCTTGCCGTCCAACTTTGAACAAACCATTGCATTTCAATGTAATGCTTACAAGTTTACGTAACAATACACATACAAGTGTGCAGATTGTTTCGATACAGTTAAAAACTGCATATGCATATTGAGAAAATCCCTCCCCACAAATTTCGTCCGATGTCATAACATGCGATATCAAAATATGCTGTGGGCACCCCTGAGAGTCAGGATAAGACAAAGATTACTTCACGGAACTTTCTTAGAGTATTATCATTATTTATTTTTTAAAATCGATAAGCAATGTCCGTACGATATTGCACAAATTCTGAATTTAACCATATTGATTCGGTTACTACTGGGCAGTAATAAAGTTAAATATATGAATAAACAAAAGTGTCCTGGCATAGGGATAGCGCGTCTTCCCCGAGAGCTGGGCTTCCGGGTTCGAGTCCCGGTTCAGGCGTGGTTGTACTTCTGTGTTCTATCTGTGCGGTGTATGAATGAGCCCCCCGTAAGAAAGGGCTGTGCAAGCGACTGTGATGAGTGAGTGGCTAAGTCTACTCTTGGCCCTAGTTGGCGCTACTTCAAAACAAGAGAAGCACCTTTCGGCTTAAAACTCGCTGGTGCTTCGGCGAAGCTTGTCCATGGCGGTCACTGATAACAACAACAACATAAGCAAAGGTGTTAATATGTTAGTTAAATAAGTCCTCAAATATATTAGTAAACAGTATGATAAGTTAAACAGATGAGTAAGCAAATCTGAATCAAAATTTGATTCGAATCGTAACGAAAACGAAGCATCCCAAACGCACTCTGTATACTACAAAGCCCAAAATTTGTCAACAAATCGTCATTAGACTACAAATCAAACGACCTAAAGAAAAGTTAAAATGCTTCGCCTCCCGATGTTGGTGCATTTGGTTTCATTTTATTTTTTAGAAAAGAAGCGGCATTGTATTTGTCATAAATTATGATCTCGAATAGAAATGTTTAAGAATCCTTTCATAATAGTGATTAACAGCTGTGCCTTCAAAAATTATGTGACCAAATTAAAATTAAAGAATTAAATTTTGGATTAAATTTTCAAATAATTAAAAAAGATGGGCATGGCAAATCAATGAAAATTTACAATGCCAGAGATAAATTTAAAAAGAGAGTGTTTGTTGAACAACATTTTACATACCGAACATTTCTTCCTACTATAGCAATAATTGTGATTAATGTAATTTATTTGAATACTTAGTTCAAGAATGCCCACAATAATTATTAAGCTAATACATAGAAAATTTCATTATTTTTGGATCTGGCAGAAGATTTATTTTTTTAAATTATTCCCAAGCATAAAGTGATTTCATTATAACTAACTTAGAATACCGCAAATAATATTTTACGAACTATATCTTATCACATAAAACGAAAAAAAAAACACCCTTACAAAATATAGAGGTTTTTGATTGATTGTAAGCACAAAAAAATGATATAATCGTTTCATTTGTGGAGGTTGGGGGTTGTTTAAAAGTTTTATCGTGATTTGTCTCGAAAACAAAGGATAGTCAGCCATTGATGACAAATCATAATTCTATGAATTTTAAAATTAAATTAAGTAAAAATTTTCTGAAGTAAATACAACGTTTGGGCAAAGATTTTTTTTAATTGACAATGTCTAAGGAAAATGTGTTATTGAGAATTTTGGGATATGAGTGAAAAGAAAAAGAATGATGTTTTGTGTTATAAGTTTTTATAGGTAAAAAAAGTGAGAAAATGGGACAATTCTTGGTGCTAGGAGACATATTCTTTAGTTTCCTTTATTTTATGGAAATACTTTGGCTTCTGAAGAGGGTAAAAATTTAAGAGTTAAAATCAGAAAGATGAAAATTGATTTTTAAAACAGATCCCATTGAGAAAACGCACCAATCAGTAATATCTATATATAGTATATTGAACTCATCCGCAAGGACGCAAAAGTTTAGTTTTAAAGGTCTCTCTTTATAACTTGCAGAGATATTAAGAGCAAATAGATGTCTTGGGCCATTTCTCTGTAATTCTGACCTGTATTTGAATGATAATTTCGGTATGATTTTTTAATAATTTGCTTATTGTGAAAGATTATTAAAACGACAGAATTGGAAAGCGTAAATGTATTTATTATCCTTTATTAAATATCAAAAAGTCCTTTGACAATACATTAATTGAATTGTTTAAAATTTATCTATAACGGACGCCATCGATGCTTGTACAAAGTTTCATAGTTTTGACAGTACTTCTCACGTGAGATCGAATTCAATATTTGTGACTGGAGGCATGCGTCTCAAATTCGACACCAAAAATCTCTAGAACAAGTTGTTAAAAGCAATTCACCTTTTACTTCAAGCATAATGTCAGTTAAAACTAAATAAATATTATCAGTCATCATTTACTATATTATTGCACAAAATGGACCGAAAAGAAAAGTTTATAAAAATTCTATACCACACACTAATAGAAAATTGCCTCTGATGATGAACTCCTTGTACTATGCCTTTTGTAGTGGAACAATATATTCCGTAAATGCGGGACTGCTACATTCCAGCCTTGCCGCCTCCTGGTGGCTTAAAAGAGAACTCCCTCAAGAGCGAGTCGTACTTTCCTCGAGTAAACAGCTAAATTGATCTTGTCCCATTAATATGCTTTGTAACTGTAAATGTTTAATTGCTTGTCTTTGTTTATTTGTAATGTAAAACTGTCTATGTTCATTAAATGTTTTAATGTTACCCCGAGATATTTTCTGTACTCAGCCAGTAATCATTACACTTTCCAAAAATGACAGTTTCGAAAATCAATGCTTCTATCTGAATTAAATGGACACTCGTCTGATCAAATCTTACTTCTAATTTATATCACACACATACACACTTACACACACACACACACACACACACACACACACACACACACACACACATTCTGCGATTGCGTTCACCTAGTTTTTTTTGTCAGCCTTCGAATTCGTTTTCCTGCAGTTTCAGTGCCTGGACGTTTCCACTTCACAATTACATCATCCACAGTGCATTTAGGTTTCTGCAGAATATCTGCAAACTCACGAACTGATTTCCCTCAAAAGTTCCATCCCACTATACTGACATGATCAAACTCACTAAGCTCCTTTTACTCACTCATTACCTCGCAAACGCATAAATACAACCTGACAAACCACTACTAATGATCTTATAGCTTTCAATTGCGCGTCAAATGGCGTCACCCAATTTTTAAAGAGGTGTCCGGATACTTTTGGCCAGATGATGTATATATATGTATATGAATATTTAAAAAAACAAAGTATAAAACTGAAAGTAGACTGGAGTAAAAAAGAAAACTGCAAAAGATTAAAAATCAACACTTAGAAAGGGTGAAAAATACTAAATGATGCTTCGATTCAAGGAGCATATTTATATCTTTAGAACCTTCAACTAACAATTTTATTGATGTAAATGCTTTCTTTTCCTTTTGCTTTTTATTCATCTGGTCACCAGAAAAGTGTAAAACAGATGGAAAAAACTGTATATATTTATACATCCTTTTCCCAACAGAGATTAAAACAGCATCTCATAACGCTTAGGAAGTAATGTTCTCCTAAAATAAAGTGAGTATGTTGAATTGATTTAGTTGAAACAGATTAAGATAGATAAAAAATAATAAAAATAACAGGCCAACTTAAATGTCCAATTTGAGAAATGTACACTATACCATAATAAGAAAACAGAAAAGAGCTTCATATAACTACGTCTAAAATTGACTGAGATGTTAGTCATTAAAATTATGCCTTTTTCGTGGCATGAAAAAGTTTCCGCCCTAAAATTGAAAAATGTATTCTGCAATATTATTATAATTTCTTCGAGTGGTGAAGGAAAGTGAAATTTAATCAACGAAAATGTAAACAAAGCGTACATCGATAACTGATGGTTGTCATTTTGATCACTCTTGTCATGTTTTTGTTTAACAATACATTTCTATTTATCTTTCCTCCCTTCTTCTTTTTTAATGTAACTCACTGAAAGACGCATTTGATTTTTTGCCTTTGACGTTTCCCCGTAAATGTAATATCAGGATAAAATGCTCAAACTTTGAGATATCTTTCGCGGCTGCGCTGTTTTAATCTGGTATTTAATGATTGTACGAAAGTTTTGAGTTCAGGTCTTCTGATTAATTATAATGTAAGAACATGATGTTGTTTCGATTAGGATGTTTTGATGTCTCTGAAATTACGGGCAAAAAAATATTTTCACTTTCTTTTACCAGTATTGCATTATTATTATTATGTATGCTTCTTTGACAGCAGGTAATTTTTAAAAGATTTATTTGCTTTTATCAGTATTGCTTTATTATCACATATGCTTCTTTGACAGCAGATGCGCTTTCCACAGACAGATGAAGAAATAAGACATCATAGCTATTGGAACTTGAAAGAATTAGAAGATTACGATTTATAGCGTCAAAGGCCGTTACCCCCTGTTTCCAAACGAAGAGAGCAGAAAACATTACTTCAATAAATACTATAAGAACACACAAACAGCCAAATTGAAGTTTCAGTCAGTTGACAGTTACATAAAAGTTCAGCTGGTGCGATTCAGTTCTTTTTCGAGGTTCTATAGTTGCAGTGGAAAGATGAGGTACAAAATGACGGAGAGTTCCCACAGCTTGGAATGGTGAAAAAGGAAAGAAACACAAAGAGGCTTCAACTGAGTGCTGCCAATAGAATTAATAGATATTGAAATGTTTCAGTGCGTAAAGAAAAATGTGATATTATTATTATTATTTATTTATTTTATTTATTTATTTGCAGTTATTTTACCTAAAGCATTTTTGAAGATGACTTGTCTATCTAGTTGCTGAAACGTCCACAACTTGTCTCTGTATATGTGTATTTTTTGCGCTAGAGAGTTATGTGTTCAATGTCATTAGAGCTATTACAGTTATGGCAAAGGGGATCACAATGAAAATTAAAACGCTTCAACAGTCCTGGCGTAAAACTTGTTTTGCTGATTAAGCTGGCCAAAATATCAATTTCCTGCCGATTTTTGGCCCAAGAAGATAGTGCTTCAATGCTAAGGATGTCTCCCAAGGATAGGAAATATTTACTGTTCCTGTAATTACTGACTGTCATCTGAAGCGATGCTTTCTTCAAGTTCGAAATTATATCTTCAGGAGAGATCCATTCAATCCAAGCTATATTTTTTGTAACTTCTTTGGTTAGGCGATCTGCCTGGTCATTTAAGTTTATATTTGAATGACCGGGTACCCTCAGGAAGGATATTTTATGATTTAATTTAGTTAAAATTTCAATTTTGGATGCTGTACGTTGAATAATTTTTGGAGATGGGAGAGAAATATTCTTCAACGTGAGCGTATAGCAGCTATCTGTAAGAATCAAACAATCTTTTCCGGGGACTACAAGGACATCTAGTGCTTCAGATGGCTTTTCCGGGGCTACACTTTCTGCAGTGAAAATTGAATTGACAAGATGGACTCGAAACATGAGTTTTTGTTTAGAAGAAAAAGCAGCAATTGAAGTGTGCGTGAGAGTTTTGGATGCACAGTTAATATGATAAAATGACCAGGAAAGAAATCCCAGATGTAGTAATTAAAGAAATTATTAATTTCAATCAAAGGTAGATCTTTATGTTGAAATTTAAAATCCATAAGAAAAATTTCAAAGTGATTATAGTTTGTCGATGGATTTTCAGGCAAGATGATAATTTGGCTAGTATAGGCGTTTAAATTCTTGAGAATAAACAAAATGGCTTTTTTTTTTGTCTTTGGCTGTTAATTGAATTTTTCTATTGATATGAGAGGACATCATAGTTTTTATTTCATCTCAAAATCGGTCGAGTTCCAAAATTTTGTTTGCCAGATAGAAAAAATTGAAAATGAAAATTTCAAAAAAGTTTCACTATCTTTATACACATAATAGTAGTAAGCTGGGGTATATAGGTGACAGAGTTGAGTTGCTCCCTCCTGCTGCTTTCCCCCATTTCCACCCCCTTTTGGGTTGAGTTGTTCCCCTCCTGCTGCTTCCCCCCATAATCTATTTGAATATTACATCATGTATTTCATGTGCTGCCATCTATTGGTGAAAATGCAACAAATTTCAAAACAAGTCTTTAAAAAAATTAAAAGATGTGTTGTTTGTTGCTGTCGAATTGAAATGAAGCTACTGATTCAGAGGAAGAGAAATTTGTGACGTCATATTTGGGAACTTAGACGTTTCTTAATGGCAACAGGTATGTGATTATGTTTGTGCACGAATGGGCAGGTGGCATGACGTCAAGGAGAGTTAAGACGATTATCGGCTTTCGAAAAGGGGTTGAGTTGTTTATTTTCAACTTGCTGACATTTTCTAATATTCTGATTGGCTGATATAGAGAACTGAAATGAATACAGCAGTTTGAATATCTTGAAACTCCTCCCAATCTTTTCTTGAAGAAGGTCATTTCATTTTGGGGCTTGCTTCTAAAAGGTGGTGTGAGACTTTCTTTCAGTTGTTGAACCGACCTGATTTTTCTCTCTAAGATGTATGCGTCTAAAACTGGAGAAAATTAAAACGCAAGAGTGGCCAGCAAGATAAAATGAATAAAAAATTGTGTTTTAACGAGCGTGTGGACGAAAAAATAACTTTGGATACTTTACCCAAACATATGGTTCATCTCGGTAACGGCTTGTTTGTTGTTGTGAATGAATTTCATAAGGAAACCCGTGTTCACATTCGAGTTTACGTAACGGATGACAATGGCTTCCTTCGTCCTACGAAAGAAGGAGTGTCTTTGAAGCCCAATGTATGGAGTTCTCTTCTGTCTAAACTTCGCATCTTTCCTGCATTTTTGGATCCCGATGCTGTGGATGTTGTGAAAAAAGATGTGTGTATTTTCAATCACAGTGTCAACTCTCAAATGTGTGTTAATCTACAGAGACTTTTTCAGAGAAAGGATAATTCATTTCATCTGGTGCCAGAAAGAGTAATCATCAGAGGAGCTCAATTTGAACATTTATTGGATTCTCAGAACCGAATTTTCGATTGTATTAAATCGAGTCTCATAGCATACACACTCAAAGAACGTGTCCTTTTGGAAATTCAGAAGCATCCATATGACGAAAAATTAGATGACTGGGATGCTGATACGCCACAAGGTTATAATGAACTGGTAATTTCTTTATGTAAATGTTTGTTGGACTGTATTTCACAAAATATATCTGTGCTTTCAAAATCTGAATGTATAGATTGTAAGCATGGGTTCCTATTTAATATGGACGCTCATGACTGTGTGTCATTTAGTAAAAAACAGAATTTTGATGCTTATTTTGAATGCCATTGTATAATGTTGAGTGGAATGTGTTAGCTGCTAAGTTCGTAAAACTGAACATTAAAATGCCTTATTTGCAATGGTTTCAGTATGAATTATTTACTGAAATGAATTTTGTAAAATTCTTTTCGAAAATCGAAGAGTTGTATTTAAATGAAACTGTGGATGTATCTTCATGTTTTGAGTTTTAAAGACTTGTAATAAAATTTATTTCCTTTAATTTGTTTCAGTTTTTTATCTTATTCTTTATTTTTTATTTATATTTTTTATGCAAAAGTATATAAAGGCATTTATGAATCTTATGTTATCTCATTGGTTATTTGTATACGTGAGAGAAGAACTTTAAAAAATTTTATTTGTTTTTTTAATGAACTAAAAAAATGGCAGGAAACTCACTTGAAAAATTATATAAAAATCCTGAGCTTCCAGCAAGTTTTGCTGGCTTAAATGCTTTGCGAAGGGTTCTAGGAAACAGTGTAAAGTCTAAACAAATTAAAAAATGGTTAAAGGCTAAAGAGTCTTACACTCTACATAGGGCAGCAAGACGAAACTTTAAAAGGAATCGAGTGATAGTAGGTGGAATAGATGAACAGTTTCAGGCTGATTTGTTAGACATGCAGTCTCTAATAAAGGATATAAATATTTGTTGACATGTATAGACGTATTTTCAAAATATGCTTGGGCAATCCCTTTGAAAGATAAAACAGGTGAGAGTATTTTAAATGGCTTTCAGAAAATATTCAAAGAACGCACTCCTCAATTACTACAAACGGATAAAGAAACAGAATTGAAAAACAGATTAGTCCAAAATTATTTTTAAAAAATGAATGTACACTTTTTTACGACAAATAATGAAACTAAAGCTAGCATAGTCGAACGCTTTCATAGAACTCTAATGTCAAAATTGACGAAATATTTTACAGAATTTAACACTCAAAAGTACATAGACGTGATTCAAAAATTAATATCTAGTTATAATAATACGTGGCACCGAAGTATCAAAATGGAGCCATCTTCAGTAAATATTGATAACCAAGCCGAAGTTTGGCAAAATTTATATGGCAATCTTTCCGAACAAAAATCAGAAAAGCCTTCTTTTAAAGTAGGTGATACGGTTCGTATCAGTAAGTGGATAGGCAAATTTGAAAAAGGATATGAAAATAATTGGTCTAGAGAAATATTTACTATTTACATGATTCTTTCAAGAATGCCGATTGTTTATAAATTGAAGGATTTTAACAATAATGTCATAGAAGGTACATTTTACGAAAGAGAAATGCAAAAGGTTAAAGATTCCGGCTATTATCCTGTAGAAAAAGTGATTAAGAAAAGAAGTAAAAATGGAAAAATGGAATATTTTGTAAAATTTCTGGGATATCCAGAAGAATTCAATTCGTGGGTGAGTGAAGTGAAAATGCTATAAATAGGGAGATTCGTTAAGAAAAAAATCTATTCACTGTAAAACAAAATGTCATTCTATTTGACGCTTCCTTCTGACAGCTCCTTACATTATTTTCCCAATTATAAAATTTCAAGTTTTGTAACTCAGCTCCCTATACCGATATCATTAGAAGGAAAATGGGAAGTTGGATTAGCCGAAATAATTTACCCCCATACATGGTATAACATAAACGAGAAGAACAATATATTCGGTTTTGATTTAGGAGACGGAAAATTAATTACCAGAAAAATTCCGCCAGGTTCCTATGAAACCGTTTCAGACGTTTTAAAAGCAATGACACTACCTTCACACGAAGGTAAAATCAGTTTTAAATTCAATGCTAACAACAAACGAGTAAAAATAAAAGCCGAAAATAAATCAAAAGTTATCTTACAAGAGGGTTTGTGAGATCTTTTAGGTTTCTATCCTCATGTTGTTGAGGGGGTTGAAGAAAGTTCTTTCGTAGCTGATCCGCAAGCAGCTTTCCCAGTATTTTATGTGTATAGTGATATAGTTCAGCCTGTCGTTGTAGGAAATATTGAAGCACCTCTTCTAAGAGTTGTGAGAATTTCCGGAAAAGACGGAGATGTTATTAGCGCTCATTATGACTGGCCTCATTATGTGCCCGTAATCAGACAGTCCTTTCAAACCATTGAAATGGAACTTCGTCTTAATTCAGGTTCATTGGTTCCATTTGAAAGGGGAAAAGTGATTATCATTTTGCATTTTCGAATGCGACAAATACTATAAATAGGTGGGATTTCTTAGTGTTGGAAATTATTTCAATATTTTGATACGAAAGACGAGTTATATTACAAAAGTTCCGTATACCTGCTGCCCAACGAAATTCCAAGAACATTATTTGAATCACAAAAGCTCTGGAATTCCATATTATGAAGGAGTGTCTTTTCAAAAAGGATATGGATTAGGTGGCATATTTCGTCGGTGGTTTCGATCGGCATTGCCATTTATAGTAAAAGGAGGAAAAGCAATTGGCAAAGAAGCTCTCATCACAGGAACGAATGTGGTAAACGATGTTGTTTCTGGGGAAGATATCAAAATAGCTGCCAAAAAAAGAAGTAAAGAAGCTGGAAAAAACCTGGCTCGAAAGGCTATTGGTCAAATACAGTCTATGATAGGAAAAGGGAAATATAAAAGGAAGCGAAAGCAACAGAAAAAAATCATTTCATCTAAGGTAAGGAAGACGAGGGATCGAGACATCTTTGATCCGTAATGGCTTATATTTTGAAAGGATCTCCAGAATGTGTCAAATTGGAACTGGAACTTTTTCACTTACCTCCAAATCAAACTGCGGTGGAAACTGGTCATTGGGTGGAATTTCATCCCTTATCCAAAGTATTCGATGGAGGACCTGTCGAATTTCACATTTCTGGAAGCGGTGAAGAGTATCTCGATTTGAGTCAAACGCAGCTTTATGTAAAAG
>JAOUZG010026747.1:1652744-1663194 GCA_026289955.1 Argiope argentata
TATATATACAGGGTGATTCAAAACAACGTGAACAAACTTACATGGAAGATTAGTCATACAATAAGAATAAAAAATCACATAGGAACAAGGGTTTGCAACTGTTATCCGGAGCCGCTACAGGACGTCTGAAGTAATACATAACATAAACAGAAGAAACGAAACCATTAGAGATCATTTTATTGTTATTATGACTCACTCACATGCGACTAATGTCGAGCTTACAGGAAATGCTCAAAGTTTTTTTCCAAATGCATCGAGATACGCCTGGTATCTACGCTGCATGGAACGGCGCATCTTTTCAAAAATACCAGGTGTATCTCGAACACTTCCTGCTGCCACAACGATACTTCCTACCAAGTCTTCTGGCGTTGCAACAGGTGTTTCATAGACAAGGCCTTTTAAAAATCCCATTAAGAAAAATCCAAGGGAGACAGATCTGGTGATCGTGGTGGCCATGCGATCGGCCCACCGTGACCAATATAGCCACCAGGAAAAGTAGGCTGCAGATGTGCTCTGACGACTGTACTGAAATGTGCAGGAGCTCCGTCGTGTTGAAATCGAATGCATCGACGAATAGGCATCGGAACATCATTCAGCATTTCTGGTAGAACCTCTTGCAAGAATATTAGATAAATGGAACTGTTAAGTCTTTCTGGGAGAATGTACGGATCAAGTAAACAGTCTCCTACAATGCCAGCCCACATGTTAGCGAAACATTTTCGTTGTGCGCCATGCGGACGTATAGCATAGGTTTTTTAATCCGTCCACGTAGCAGGTTGTGAAAGTTCATCACACCTTCTAATGAGAATGCAGCCTCATCCGTGTAGAGAACCGTAGCTGTGAAGTTTTGGTTTGCAGCATTTTCTTGCAAAAACCACCGCGCAAAATCCATATGTTTGTTGTAGTCTCCCAGTTCCAGTGCCTGGAGGCGTTGTAAATGATAAGGATTTAGTCCGGCTTGTACAATGCGCCAAACGGTAGCTTAGGGGATATGGGTCTCTCGGGATACAACTCGTGTACTTGCTGAAGGATTACTTTCCAGTTCTTGGAGAACCCTGTCTTCAGCATCAACTGCCCGAGTTGTTCGTTGGCGACCAGTATCCAGCTTGTGCACGACAAACGAACCGGTTTCACACAATCGTCGGTGCAGAATGGCAAAGAATGAGCGGCTAGGCACATTTCTACCTGGATAAGGTTGTGAATCAGTCTCGATACTTAGACTGGAATTTTTAAATGTGCGCCAAGTTTAATTTTGAAAATAAATAACATACTCAGGGATTGCATGTGTAAAAAGTATTTACTATCACTGCTCACATTTTCTACATTAAAAATTATTTTTGTGAATTTTCCCATGTTGCTGTGTTAGCATATTGTGACATCTTAAGATTGCGTATTATTGATAATATGCATGTTTTAAAGAAAGAAAATAAGGACAGAAAATTTAATATAATATAATCAACTTCAAATTTTACTACAAACCATCTAAATTTAATAGAAAGTTTCAGCACTAATTACTTTTGCATGCGAAAGAATGCTTTATTTACCTAAAGCTATATTTTTTTAGAAAATGCCATCACTTTTCAATCGATAAAGGATTAAACATATTGAAAATGTTAGACCACTTTAACGTCGAAGAGATGTTTAATACTGTGAATAGAAAATATTTTCCACCTACTTTTACATGAGTTTAAGAATTTTTCAAATCTAATACATACAAAATAAAATTTTATTACAAAATATCGTTAAATTTAATACAAAGTTCGAGTCTCAGAATAGTTTAATTATTCCATATGTTATTGACTTTTTTTCATTTTTAATATTTGTTACAAAAGTAATTTTTTAAATTAATCTGAGCTATAACAAAAAATATATTTCAAAAATAGAAAAAGTCTTTTATAACTTTTCAGATTTTGTGGAAATTTTGAGTTTCTAGTTCATGCAAATGCGCAGAAAGACCTTGTATTTTAAAGCATTGTGGTTTTAAGCCAAGATTTCCTTACATTGAAACTTAAATTTTTTGTCGTGTTAAGAATCAAAGTTCCCTCCACTGCTAAGGTGACAAGTGGCTTGGTGGAAAAGCGACAGAGAGAGAGAGAGAGAGTTGTAGTTTTTTGGAGGTCTTTAGTTCGAATCTGAGAACAGTTTAATTATTCCATATGATTCCCGATTTTTTTATTTTTAATATTTTTTACAAAAGTAAATTTTATATTTAATCTGAATTTTTACAAAAAATATATTTCCAAAATAGAAAACGTCTTTTAAAAGTTTTCTGATTTTCTTGAAATTTTTGGTTTCTAGTTCTTGCACATGCGCAGAAAGACCTTAAATTTCAAAGTATTGTGGTTTTAAGCCCGAATTTTCAAATATTAAAACTTAAATTTTTCGTCGTGTTAAGAATCAAAGTTCTCCCCATCGCTCAGGTGGCAAGTGGCTTGTTGGAAAAGGGACATAGAGAATTGTAGTTTTATGGAGGTGTTCAGTTCGAATCTGAGAACAGTTTAATTATTCCATATGTTTCCCGATTTTTTTTTTATTTTTAATATTTTTTACAAAAGTAAATTTTATATTTAATCTGAATTTTATAAAAAAAATATATTTCAAAAATAGAAAATGACTTTTAATATTTTTCAGATTTTTTTGAAATTTTGGAGTCAATTCTCATGCGCAAGCGCAGAAAGACCTTTTATTTCAAAGTATTGTGGTTTTAAGCCAGGAGTTTCCAACATCAAAACTTAAATTTTTCGTCGTGTTAAGAATCAAAGTTCCCTCCATCCCACAGTTGGCAAGTGGCTTGGCGGATAGTGCGTATGGAAAAATTGTAGTTTTTTTGGAGGTCTTGAGTTCTAGTCTCAGAATAATTTAATTATTCCATATGTTTGTCGACTTTTTTTATTTTTAATATTTTTTACAAAAGTAAATTTTATATTTAATTTCAATTTGTACAAAAAATATATTTCAAAAATAGAAAAATTCTTTTAAACCTTTTCAGATTTTTTTGAAATTTTGGGTGCCAATTTCATGTACATGCGCAGAATGTCCTTTTATTACAAAGTATTGGGGTTTTAAACCAGGCTTATCTAACATTAAAACTTAAATGTTTTGTCGTGTCAAGAATCAAAGTTCCCTCCAACGCACAGGTGGCTTGGTGGATAGTGCGTATGGGGAAATTGTTGAGCTTGAGACAGAAGAGAGGCAAAGGAAATGTTCGACTGTTGGATGCTGAGTTTTTTCCAGAGCGCTTCTCTGTGGAGCACATATTTTGAGCATTTTAACAGGATGTGACAAATGTCATTGTCTTCGTGACATTGGATGCACAAGGGGTTGTCTGAGAGATTGAACCTGGTGAGAAGACTTGGAGTAATGATCATTTTACAAATCACATGTGCAATAAGTTTATCTTGAATCCTACTTCTAGTCCAATTAGTGATTGTGCTGATATCCGGGAAATCCCCGATCAAGGCTAGATATTTGCTCCTGTGATAATTTTTTGAGGCGATTTTTGTAGAGATCTTTCTCAGATTAAAGATCGCATCCTCCGGGGAGATCCACTGTATGAATGGCGTAGATTCCATCACTTCTTTTGCAAGTATGTCTGCTTTTTCGTTCCATGCAATACCAGAGTGACCAGGTACCCATAGAAGAGAGATGTTTTGGTTCAAATCTTTTCTTGTATACATTTTTGAGGCTAATCGTTGAATAATTTTAGGCGAATGGAAATTGATGTTTTTGAGAGCGATCAAAGCAGAATAACTGTCAGAAAGAATTAATATATCTTTATTGGGGACTGTCAGTTCATCCAGAGCTTGACAGATTTCTAAGACTTAAGCTGTAAAAATGGAGTTTATGGCATGAATGCGATAAATGAGTTTTTGAAAACAAGAAATGCCAGCAATTGAGGTGAAAAACTGTAATTTTGAGCCATCAGTGGCTATGATGAAATGATTCGGAAATGTTTTCTGGATACATTCGTTGAAGTTTGCTGCGATGACAGAAGCTGGGAATTCCTTATTTTGGAAACTGAAATCCTTCAGAAAAATTTCACAAAGATCGGGGCTGGAATGGGGAAAAATTGGTATTTTTATTAGATGGTTCGAAGAACAATTAAGACTTTGAAACGAAGCATTGAGCATTTCTTCATCCTTTTCAGTCAATAGGACATTTAGTTCACCCGTGCTGTTGGTTAAAGGAGAGAAAGGAAAATTAGTCGTTTGTCTGATGAAAAATTGGATTGCAAGACGTTTAATTTTTTCTGAAAGAATTTCTTGTCCTGAAAGTTTTAATAAAACGGTGTTAGGGATCCAGATGGGGACACCAAATGCTATTCTCAATGCCATTGTTTGGATTGTATTACAAGATTTGAGATGGATTTCAGAGAATTTGTTAATGATAGGACTACTATAATGAAATACACTAAGTATGCTGTTATTAACGAGTGTGATTAAATTTTTTGTTCTTGGGCCGTGTCTCATAGACTCTAAAATTTTGAGACCTTGTATTTTTTTAAGTACCTTATTTCTAAAACTTTTAAAAAAATTTCCATTTTGATTAGTTTCACCAAACAAAATTCCAAGATATTTGATCGATTCATTCCATGTAAGTGGAAATCCGCCATATGGTATATACGGAAGTAAAATTGAGCGTTTTCTAGAGAGGTCAATTATAGCACTTTTTTCAGCACTAATGGTAATTTTATAATAAGAGCACCATTTATAAATACCTTCCAATGTATTTTGCAATTTAGTTTTAATATAATCCATTGAAGAGTGAGAACAGTAAACAAAAATATCATCAGCAAAAATTGAGCACTCGACATTTGTGTCTAATGACTCAAAGAGATCATTCATGAAAATGACAAAAAGAATCGGAGAGAGAACACTTCCCTACGGAAGGCCTTTATTAAAACGATTTGTATCAGAAATGGCATCTCGCCGTCTTATCTGAAATGTTCTTTCTTGTAGAAAATTGTGCATCCATTTAGTGATCTTGCCTGCAATACCAAGTTGGAGACATTTATAAATGAGATAATCAATAGGGACTGAGTCATACACACTTTTGAGATCGAGACTAACACCAACAAAAATTTTTTTTCTTCCTATGTGCTTCAGATATTGCTGAATATATTTTATATGTTGCTGTTTGGCCATCTCTGAAAGGAATAAAACCATGTTGGTTTATGTTGATTTTATTGTGACGAGTTAAATATTGAGTAATGAGATAGGCTAAGATGCGTTCGAAAGTTTTTCAAAAAACTGAATTAAAGCTATTGGCCTATATGAGGTTATTTTTGTTTTATCTTTGTTTGGTTTTGGGGTTGTAACGATGATATCATGTTTCCAATCGTTTGGAAGTAAGGAGAAGTTTAATTGCCCTTGAAAAATATCGAGAAGTTTGCAGAGAACTAAATCATCAAGTTTTTTTAACTAGGCTGCCGGTATGTTATCTACACCTGGAGTAGAGTTTCTCGTTTTTTGTATCGCTCTTTTGAGTTCCCAGAGTTTGATACTGCTATTTAAAACTTGGTTGTCGTTATTTTAATCCATCGGAATAGGCTCCAGTTCATAATTATGCGATGAAAAATTTTGCAAATAGTTTACTTTGAATTTTTGAATTGCTAATAAAGCTATTGTTATCGAAAATTATTCTATTTGTTTTAATATTGAGGTTAGTATGACTGGATAACTTGTTTAGAATTTTAAAAAACATTCTTCGACTTTGAGAAATTTTGCTCATGTTTTCCCAATATCTTTCCTTCGCTCTTTTAGTATGAAATTTTAGCTTGATTCTATATTTTTTATTCTTAATCCAATCTGGGATAGATATGTTTCTCAATGCTTTTTTCCACATGCATTTTTTGAAACGACTAAAGTTGTCACAAGCAGCATTCCAGCAAGGTGGGTAATCTTTATCGGATAAAAAAATTTTCGAAGTATGCTTAGTTATAATTTGAGAAATTTTGCTAGTAATTATTTCTATAGTTGGTTGTTTAGCTGTTGTAAGAATTTCGTTTGTTTCTTGAATGATTAAATTCCATTTAACAGTTTTAAGATATTTAGATGCAGTATTGAGTTTTGACCATGAAACAACTATGAGCCTATGATCACTTTCGAAGGAGCAGTCAAAAACCTGGCAGTCCGTTTCTTCGAAAAGTTGGACCGAGCATAAAGTAAGATCAAGAATTGAGTATGAACTTGAGTTTATGATATGAGTAGGACATAATGAGTTAAGAAGAATAAAACTGGAATTATTGAACCATTCAACAAAAGCATCACTATGTGGTGAATGATGGTTTGCGCCCCTTAAAGGGTGATGCAGATTAAAATCGCCAAAAATGAAGGTTAACATGTTTATGCTGTCAAGGAATGTTTTAAACAGGTTAATATTGAATCCATGAGGAGCGTAAATGTTAATAATCGTGAAAGTTTGATTACGGATTTGGGTTTCAATTGCGAGAATTTCCAGTTCCGGGTCATTTTCTTTTTTATAAATGACTCTACCAGATATACTTTCTGGTATACCAATAAGGAGGCCACCACCTGGTCTGTTATGTCGATGGGTCCGAAAATTTTTTTTGTTTGGAAAGACGAAATTATCCGTATCTTTCAGATACGTTTCCTGAAAAATCCAAAATGTAGATGTGGAGAAGGGAGGTTGGTTGAGCCAGTTTTTTTTTAATACTGCGGCAATTCCACTGTAGAAATGGCATTACGGGAAAGGAAATGAAAGCGAGCACAAACAAGTATTGGAAAATTGATGGGAAAAAAGGAGAACAAAGAACCAAAACCCAAATTCATGGGAGAAAAAAGAGGAAAACAACAACAAAAAACAAACAAAGAGAAATGCTAAGCCAATTGGCATGATCTCTCCATCTTAACTACCTCGTGCATCACAATGCATTTTGTTGTTGGACATTTGATTCAAATTTTGTAAGATTTTCTTTTTGCATGCAGGAGATGAACTGCAATCGATACTTTGTGAAACTACTTTGCACATATTCTGAACTATGCATTCAATGGATTTTTGAAGCATATCTGCAAAAAGGGAAGTTTTTTTTCAAATCTTTCGTTTATTGATTGCAAGAGAGATTCGAATTTCCCGTTGAAAGAATCCTTTAAGTCTGCAGTTACCGGAAGGATTTTAACAGTATCAGAATATTTCATTCTTGATGCTTGGAAATTTCTGTGAGCTTCGCCAGTAGTTATATGGTTATGGCACTTAATCTCAAGTATTTTTTGTTCTTTTGCATATGCTGGACATGATTTATTCTTGGCATTATGAGGACCATTACAGTTAATATATTTTTCAAGTCCCTGGCATGGCCCAAGGTGCGTCACTCCACAAAAATGGCAGATATATGTTTTCCCACAAACACGGGTAGGATGGCCAAAAGAAAAGCATTTATTACATTGTCGAGGGCGGTCTATAAATAGCTGGATGCGCTGGTTGATAAACCACATTTTGACAGAATCTGGCAGAGTTGTTCCCAGAACAGCTACTAAGACTGAAGAATATTATGGTTAATATACAATATGTAAGTTTCTAATTGAATTTTGTGTATATTTATGTCAAACTTCTCCCTACCATTGTTATCTGATTTTTGTAACTCAGTTGCTGGTGAGGGAGTAATGTAAGGAAAACAACAGATATTATTTTTGTATGCATGTGTCAAGAGGTTTTCAGTAAATCGGCTGAATGTTGTTCACGTGCCTCTGAATATTATTAAATAAATTTTATTTTTTTAATAAAGTAGCAATTGCTACAATTAAATTTTTTAAAGCAGGTGAGTTGTTTTGAAAACAACTTCACAGTTGTGTGGTGAATTCTATCCATATATACTAGCCAACATCTCTCGGGCCGAAGTGCACTTTTGTCCGATACACCCTAAAGTTGCTATAATGATTTTATAGAATTAGCGAGAAAATTTAATAAAGATATCCGGAGATGCTGAAGTCTTTTTTTAAATTTTTATTTAAAAAAAATCACGCAACCTATGGAAATAATGATTTGTTAAAACCGAGTGCAAATAATTCGCGCTCACTAATAATATCTTGTCTATATTTCGAACAATTCCTGCAGCCCCCTTTGATAGATGGCAGCACGAAGTATACCATCACTGTTGGTTGTGTTTATAAATGCACAAATAAAAGTTTTGAAGTCCATGAAGTTTATGATTTGCCCTCTGAAGGACTTTTAAATTATTGATGGTACCTTATGAATTGATACATAGTTTACGCTCTGATTGCTTCAGACCTTAAAGTTACAATTTTTTACATTTTTGTTTCCGATTTCGTAACATTTATTTACGTGATTAAAATGACATTAGGAACTGTGGTCATTGGTAAGTGATTTTGTTTGAATCTGATTCCCCATGTCTATGTTCTATAATTTATTCTTATTAAATTGTTTCGACTGTTTTAGGTGGAGGTAGTGGATTTATAGGTAGAGCTATTGGCAGAAAACTTAAGAATATAGGCTATGAAGTACTTACCATATCTAGGCAACCAGATTTGTATTCAATGTCTTGGGTAAATATTCTTTGCTATCTTCAAATTTCTATATCGTTAATCATTTTAATACCCATGTAAATTATGATAATCCGAAAAACTTTTAACAGTACTAACCGAAAATATAATACTTTTATAGTTAGTAATGTGACCATTTTTATCACAGATAGTATACAAATTGTTTTGAAGTATATAACATATTTACAATATGTTATATACTTCATGTTGTAAGGCATGTTCATACCCATCAATGACAGTAAATGTTTTGTGTTCCTGATACTATATGTCAAACATAATGCTTTTTGATCTTTGGAATTATGGATAGAAAAGAGAACCAATAGGAAGATTTGCAATACTAAAATATGGAAAGTGTAATTTTCCTTGAAACTTTCTTAATCTTTTGGCTTTACTCTGAATGCTTTCTTTTATGGAAATGTGCTGAAAACTCTTTATGCCTCCTTTGCCTGCTGCAGTGAATAAACTGAAAGCAAAAATCCAAATTGCTTTGCATGATAACAAAATATTTTATTGCTTTGATACTGTATGTGTATTGAAGAGAATAATTGGGATTAATATTAGAATAGAATTACGGTATACTACAAACTATTATATAGCTTTAAAATGTTTGTATAGCTGTGTATTCATAGCTGTGTTTGTAATGCTGTGAATTCATTACATAAAATTTGACATCTCAAATATATATATATATATTGACAGAATGATTTAAGCCAGGATGGATTACCAAATTCTTGTGTGGCAGTTATAAATGTTGCTGGTCAAAATGTGTTAGATCCGAAAAGAAGGTACTTATATTTAATTATTTTTATTATTTTGACACTTTTTTTAATCTGATCACTTTCATTCTTGTTAATGGCATAATTTTGTATTTCTGTTTGATAAGCTGGATTTCTGAAATTTTCTTTATGACATAACACTGTTTTAGTACTAAGAAAATTTAATTGTCTGTTAAATGAATAATCTGAGTAAAATTTTTATTTCATAAGAAAGGTTCCATCTCAGAGTGAATTTCAGAAGTAACAATTTCAAGAATCTTTTATATTTATAAGTAGTTGTAATATACATTAATACAAATAAAAATATGATTTTCTTTTAATTCACAAACAAAAGTATATATATATATATATATATATATATATAAATAAATATATATATATATATATATATATATATATCAAATGAATTATTTAAAAAGATATAAAAATAATTACAATTTGGGATAAAATTCTTATTTTGCAACAGTTCGAATCATCTGATAAACTTCTGGAGTTTTTTTAACTTTATAAAAGTGGAATTTTACTATTCGTTTTTTATTTGCTTCATCATGTTACATAAGTTTTGAAATTTTGCTTATTTGTTTGTATTCAGTGACAAAATAATTTAATATTTTCTGATTATTTTTGGCTGATCATTTAATTAAATTTGGTATCCATATAAATATTTCCATCTGAAAGAGAATTTAAGAAAATTCTAATAAGATTGCCTATTAATTATAATATAAATTCTGAAATGTATTAAGGAGAATTAGTACATTTCATTAAGGAATGAATTAAGAGGTTAAGATGATGAATGTATTAAATTTTTTAGCTCTGTAGTACCTAATAAATTTTTGTTTTTATTGTAAGTTGAGATTTTAGTTTTATTTAAATAATGTTTTGATAAATTATTTCTTCTCTTTTTCTATATTTTGTGGTAAAAATATTTACAATATAGTAAGTATATGACTATAAGAACAAAATCTTTAAACAAATGAAGGCATGAAATATATTTGAAAGCAATAGAACATTGATTACAAACTGTACCTTTTCAGTTCACTGCAATTATTTTTTTCATTAGTTTGTATTAGGGTATTACTTGCATGTTTAAGATACTATATTCTGCTTCATTTCTCTTTCTCTCTCTCTCTCTCTCTCTCTCTCTCTCTCTCTCTC
>JAOUZG010026747.1:1663294-1677368 GCA_026289955.1 Argiope argentata
TATATATATATATATATATATATATATATATATATATATTTGATTGAGGAACTTGATTTTTCATATTTCTAATTTGCAAACTTTTTTTGTATGGGTGATATATTATGCTGAAATCGCCCAAAGAAAAAGAAAGAAGTCTACATTTTTATATTACAAAATTGAAAATTAGTTAAGCACTAGTTTGTGTTAGAAATTTTTATTTTACTACTCTGCAATCATTAAAGTTTTATGAAAATTCACAATATTAAACATTTTTTTATGAATTTGAAAATGACCTTTGCATGAAGTTATGAAATGAATCAAGTGAAATGAACAGAAATTTTTATACAAATGATTAAAATAGGCAAAAAATATAGCTTCAAAATTTGTTTTCTTTTAAGTATTGACTTTTTTCTGAGAATGATTCATGTATAATATTTAGCAGTAATTAAACCCAAGACATAAAATGAATTTATTCTTTTTAGACTTATATTATTTGCTGTTAGAATATAAAAAAAATAAAACAATGTAATTAGTCTGAATCTGTCCCAATTTTTTTTATGCTATCTTTTTTAGAATAAATTTTTATATTGTTAAAAAAACATGAAAAAATGCTTCATTTTTTTGGAAGGGGGAAAAAATTATTGCAATAATTTTTTTCAATTTCAAGTTTTTTTTTCAAAATATTTTTTATTGTCATTTTAATGAAGTAAATGAATTTGACTAATAAAGAAATAAGTATTGTATTGTAAATCAAAACAGAACATAATTGAATATGCCTAGGAAACAAATTTATCGAAATAAAAGTTATGCTGTTGAACCTGGGTTAAATATCATTTTAAACAAATAATCAAAAAACAGTATTTTGACTGTTCTAAAGTTAAAGCTGATAGCCATTAACATAACATTTAATAAAATTATTATTTATTTTTTTTTGATGGGGAAAAAAGTACTAAGAATCAAAATGCATGAAGTGCTGATAGAAATAACAAGCTATTTTGATCACCTTTATAATATCTTTTAATTTGAAGTTATTATCAATATTTTTTCACTTCTTTTTCATAAATTTATTACAGCATCCTTTTTTTTTACATGAAGTTTTCAGAATTCTATGCATTTAGTATTTTCAGTTTCATATCTAAATTTTTATTTTAAAACTCTGTTTTCCTTATTTTTGTATATTGATGATTTTTACGACTTTTGAACTGCATTTAGTCTTTCATATGTTTCATTAATCATTATTGTAATCATAGGGAGATCTTGTAATTTTTTAAAAATTTAGTACCAGATGGTATTAAATAAAATTAATCGACTAATTGATAATTCAGTTATGAAAATTAAATATCTTTTGGAAACTTTCAGTTTTTTTGCATTCTAGCTCATACAATAGTAAATAAAAAAATTGATAAAAAAAATTCTTTCATCTTTCCGAACATTGAAACAAACAGATAGAAATAAAAGCATCTAAAGAAAGAATGAATTTTATTATTATTATTATTATTATTTGTAGATGGACTCCTGGTTTTCAGCAGAATGTTTATGCCAGCCGCATCCATACCACCAAGCTGTTGGCAGAACAAATTCAGAAGATGAAGGCGCCGCCTAAAGTTTTCGGCCTCATATCTGGTGTTGGTATGCCAAAAAAGTGAAATCTAAAGTCGGCAACTCTCTGTGACGATAGATCTAGTGTTCTAAATGCTCACATGATAATCGGAAGTGTTTCATTGCAGGCTACTACAAAGCAAGCGAGACGGCGACATACACTGAAGAAAGTGCTGGTGGAAACCACGATTACTTCTCAAGATTAGCTGCCGACTGGGAAGCAGCGAGCACCCTCTCCCCGGATTGTAACGTTAGACGGTTCATAGTTAGATCAGGTACTGCAACTTTCTTTTTTGACGGGTTTTGGCAATAACTGTGGAAAGCGCTAAATTAGAAGTAATTGTCGCAATATATTCAATAAAAATGCTGAATTCTGGCCAAAGGTTTATGTTTCGTAGGTATTCTACTTCAATGCCATGCAAGACATGCTCTAGGTCTAGTATCTTGCCAATGAGAATTGCTTTAAATTTTATTTGAGAATGTGCTTGGAAGTTTTGTGGAGACCGCTTCCGTTGAGTATAGGAGCTCGGATATTAACTGAGTTGCGAGAAACAAACTAGAGTTTCTTATTTCTGCCTTCTAAAGAGGATCATTGTCCATTCCACGCTAGTTACGCCACTGACTGCCCATGATATTTCCGCCATGAATTCTAGAATGACATGTACATAAAATGGCTAAAGCGGCTCTGAAATTTTTTTGATTGATCTTATTATTATTATTATTGCAGGCGTTGTTCTTGGGAGATCCGGAGGAATGATCAAGCAGGTTTACCTGCCATTCTATTTGGGGCTTGGAGGTCCTGTCGGTTCGGGTAACCAGTTCTTTCCCTGGATTCACATTGAGGACATAGCTGGAA
The DNA here is from genome assembly GCA_026289955.1 of Argiope argentata. Taxonomy (NCBI): domain Eukaryota; kingdom Metazoa; phylum Arthropoda; class Arachnida; order Araneae; family Araneidae; genus Argiope; species Argiope argentata. The sequence continues at coordinate 1,665,732 of JAOUZG010026747.1, forward strand.
TCTTCGTCCATGCCATCCAGTCCGAGAAGGTGCACGGAATCCTGAACGGTGTATCCCCGCAGATAGTCACGAATAAGGAATTCACGCAGGCCCTGGCCCGTGCCATGTGGAGGCCGGCCCTCGTCCCCCTGCCTGCCTTCGCTGTCGAACTGGCCTTCGGCAAAGAGAGGGCGATCATGATGCTGGAGGGACAGAGGGTGATCCCCAAGAGGACTCTGGAGAGTGGCTATGAATACGTGTACCCCGACATAAAATCCGCTTGCGGGGAGTGCGCGCATTTGATCATTGATCACGATGAGCATTGAACTGTGCTTTAGGTATTAATTTAATAAATAGGAATCGCACAATTATTTTTTGCATTTTTTTTTTCTTTCTCTCTTTTCGGGAAACATGCAATTTTATTTTAACTGCTGTCAAGTTTTTCAAAGATAGGATTTTTTAATATATTGTTCACTCATTTCTTGATGCATTAATTAAAGTACAAAATAATATTTTTAGAACAAAACCCTGTATGGGGTGAAGCGCTAAAAATAGTTACATATGATAAAGGACATTAATTAATAACAATAAATTAGAAATTGAGCAGTTGCTTTTTTTTCTGCCAGCTTTTTTTTTGTTTTGTTTTAAACATTAAATTTTTAATAATAATGTTCTTTGTAGTACATTAATAAAAGTGCGTTTTTGCTGGTTTTCTTTAAAATATTTAAAGATATCCAGCTATTCTCCGTCTTAGTAATTTAGACTTCTCTGGTTTCCGTAAATTAGAAAACTCCCATATAGCCACAACTTCAAAAGCTATATTGTTCCTTTAGAAGAATAGTGCCACGGTGACAAATATTCTCTTTTTTTTATTTATTTATAAGCTTAAAAAAGAGCAAATATTCATCAGAAAATAATGTCACCGTTTCCATTTCAATGCTTGCCTTTGAAGAGCTGAAAGTACCATCTCTGCAACTTCTAACATTTGTTTTATAAAATTTGAGTATTTCATATCTGTTTCCAAATGAATGGTTATGTCGATTTTATTGAAATTGAAACAACACATCATAATGAATGAATGAAGTAGCATAGAAACAAGAACATTTGCTTAATTTGAACAACATTTTGCTTTAAGAGATATGAAATGAATTCAATCAAAAGATTGGATTTGAAAAGTATGCTATCAAATATGAAGATTGCGGGAAACAAAACTCGTCAAATATATAGACTTCACTCCCAAATGACGCCAAGGTGACAAAATATTCGTATAGTACTAATATACACTGAAGTGACAAAAGTCATGGGATGACTGTTAATATCGTGTCGGTCCTCCTTTTGCCCGGCGAAGTGCAACAACTCGACGTTTCATGTAGTCCACAAGTCGTTGGAAGTCCTCTGCAGGAATATTGAGCCATGCTGTCTGTATAGACGTGTGAAAGTGTGGATGGTGCAGGAGTTTGGGCACGAACGGACCTTTCGATGATGTCCCTTAAATGCTCGATGGGATTCATATCCGGCGATCCAGGTGGCCAGATCATGCGCTGGAATTGTCCGGAATGTTCTTCAAACCAATCGCGAGCAGTGCTGGCCCGGTGACATGCCGCATTGTCATCCATAAAAATCCCATCGTTGTGTGGGTACGTGGAGTCCTTGAATGGCTGCAAGTGATCTGCAAGCAGCTGAACATAACCATTTCCAGTCAATGATCGGTTCAGTTGCACCAGAGGACCGAGTCCATGCCATGTAAAAACAGCCCACACCATTATGCAGCCACCACCAGCTTGAACAGTGCCTTGCTGACAGTTTGGGTCCATGGCTTCGTGGGGTCTGCGCCACTCTCGAACTAACAACTGAAATCGTGACTCATCTGAACACGCCACGGTTTTTCACTGGTCTAGGGACCAGTCGATATGCTCACGAGCCCAGGAGAGTCGCTGCAGGCGATGTCGTGCTTTCAGTAAAGGCACTCGAGTCGGTCTTTTGCTGTCATAGCCCAAGAAAGACAAATTTCGCAGCACAGTCCTATCGGACATATCCCTCGTACGTCCCACATTGATTACTGCAGTTATTTGACGAAGTGTTGCGTGTCTATTAACATTGACCATTTTACACAGACGTCGGCGGTCTCGGTCGTTAAGTGCAGGTGGTCGCCCATTGCGCTGTCCATGATGGGATGGGATGCCTGAAATTTCATACTCTCGGCACACTCTTGATACTGTGGATCTCGGATTATTGAATTCACTAACGATATCCGCAATGGAATGACCCATGCGTCTAGCTCCAACTAACATTCCACGTTCAAAGTCTGTTAATTCTCGTCGTGCCGCCATAAATCACGTAAAACTTGTTCACATGAATAACTTGAACACAAATGAAAGCTCTGGAAAACGAACTGCGCATTTATACTTTTTCGCTGCGATACTACTGTCATCTGTATATTTGCATATTGCTATCCCATGACTTTTGTCACTTCAGTGTATTACAGTATAATGAAGTGGCACTAACTTGGATACAACTCGTGCATGCTAAGCAACAACATATTTTGCTCTGTTACCTTTGCCTTTATTGAAAAAAAAGTTTTTTTTAAGTGAGTGATATAGCGAGAATAAGTGATGCTGTGAATAAATAGTACTAATCGAAAAAGGATTAAGTTCATGTTTTTTGGCACTAAGTCGCACAGAAAGGATTTTCTTTCTTAAATTCTTACGTAATGTACAATTTTATGTATTGGGTTGGTACATAAGCCAATGGTAAAGCAAAAAGCAAGAAATGAATTGAAATCAACACTTATTTCGTTCAAAATTTAGCAACAAATTATTGTTAAAAACCTATACAAAATTATCAAGATCGATGAAAATATTGTTACAGAATTTACTAAGTCCGTAGAAACGATGTAATGTGTGTATTGTATAACACAGTCAACAGGTCTCCACGGCAGATAACGACTTTTATTATTTAGTACTCGCAAACAAAACGCAACAATACATTCAGACCCTACAGCAGCCAAAAAGTAGTCATCGGTAGTAACAACCGCAGCTGACAAAGGGATCAGACAGACATCAGCAGGAGGAATGAATCTACGCAACTGTTCTCTCCAAGCGCTTACAATTCACTGTCTCCTCGCTTTAGCTGCATCCAACCACCGACTCACTACTATACGTCTGCATACTTCACCCAAGATACTTCTTTGATAAATACCAGGATTCGACGCACAGATCCATTCAGAAATCGCTCGAGCTCCACTCAACGCTGAACGGAATCCAATTAATTGGCCGTTGACTCGCAATGCCTCTGTTTGCTACTTAACAACTATCTTCGGTTTGATTTGTCGGCCCTTTAGTTTCCATAGCAGGACAAAGAAAATTCTTGCACAATCACAGCTTCTAGTGGTTCTTCCGCCAGAATTTTTGAAGATTCACGTAACATCCATTTTGTCGCCAATCCGAAAGTCCGTGTTTTTTCTTTTTATGTAACATGTTCATTTGATTATGAAAAGTTAATTAAATTATTGATAAAGGATAAATATAGCGATTAATAACGGAACAAAACTCCTTTTTAATAAATTAAGTAAATAAAAATTTAAGTCGTTGAGTGGCCAAAATATAGTCACAAGAAAATTACTCTATATAAAATCTGAATCTGACACTACAATGAAATATAGATAGCAGCAAGGGATCATAATCTTAAAATGGACAAACAATTAAATTCGAATTCAGCCAGTGTCAGCAACAGCAATATTGTTGTTGAATATAGATCAATAATTACACTACAAAACGAGTTATTATTCTAAAACTGCATTACGTATATAATCAAACAAAAATCAATCATAAATTCAAATTTATATAACGCAGTTCAGCGCTAAGTCACTTATATATGACCATGAAAGACCAAAATTAGAGAATATCCTTTTTTTACTAAGTGTCATTCTTTTATAACAATATATATAAACCACGCTTACAATAGGAAAACTCATTTCAAAGCCAAATAGCAATATGATTTGAGACAAAATATGTATACTTAGTGTTACACTCTTGTAGCCGGAAAACCTCTCATAATTGATAGTTTTCGGTGAAACTCCTTACTAAAGAATTCAGAAAATAAATCAACTTATTTAATAATATATATATATATATATATATATATATATATATATATATATATATATATATATATATAATTAGAGGATCTTTCTTTCCCGAATTGATTTTCTCTATCTGAGTGTAAAGAGTGTGTGCTCTATTTTTCATTAAAAACTTTATGAACATATATAAAAATGAACTAAAATAAAGATAACACTAAGACAAATTTATATTTTTCTTCATAACATGAAAACAATAACCTTAGAGAATAAATAAGCTTATGTTTATAGATTTATATTATCTTAACCCCTTAACAGCCAAAATTAAAAGGGATGGATTTATTTTTATGCAAACGTTATTATCTGTTAATTTCCGAGTATATAACAATAATTTATGGCAAATATGTCAAAATTTGGCTCGTCTTTTGAGAAATCGAGCGTTGCGTTCGCGCAACGTCAGTTAAAGGAGAGTACGGAATTGGACTGAAATTGTCAGAATTGATTTCTGGAAATCTCTCCAGTTTTTCTGTGCTTTTGAAAACCACAAATGCTATTAAAGTAAACTAATATGCTATCGGATTTTATAAGTTGACGTGTAACAAGCTCGAATGAATTTACGCTTGAAAACTTTCGCTACAATCACGATACAATGCAACATAACAATCTTTGCACCTGTCTATCCATTGCAATATGTCATCATTGTATCAATGGATTAGATTTATGTTGAAGAGGAAAACCCAATAAACGACAAAAAAAAATTAATGCGCAATTTTCTATCAGATTTTTACAATCTTTCACACGATTTTGAAAAATTTGTCCAATCTTATGTAAAAAGAAATTTGATTAAGTTATCTTGAAAAGTTTCGGTGTAATTAAATATTGAAGCGAAATTTCGCCTTTTCGTTAAAAAATTCGCCAAAAATTCAGTTTTAGAAATTCGATTTTTTAAATTGTATTGCAGCATACTACATCGTATTGCCTTTCAGGAAACATATTTTCTGTGTTTTTCCAGCTAAACGTCTATTTTACAGGGCCGTTCAAGAAATAGACCCGTCAAAATGGACATTTTTTTTAAAATTGTTATTTAATTTTTGCGTTGATATTTCGTAAAATAAATCATACCTCCGTGGTCTACGATAGAAAGTCCATCTGATTCCACTGCGATATTGAGTATAAGTTGAACGGACGGGTAACGATGGCAATTTTTAAAACGCGGTTTTACGGGACGCATAAGCGATCGCTTCTCCAGAAGGCCGTGTTTCACTCGGAAAGCAGCATTACAGGTTTTAATTTCACAGAAATTAAGGGGTTTTAATTAATTTCTCTCGAACTAATTGATATTTCGAAAAATCCTTTCTTAGTGGTTACTTTCGTAATCATGTGAACATGCCTGCCAAATTTCAGGTCTGAGGCTTCAGCGGTATTGGCTGTGCGTTGATATATATATATTATCTCAGGACATTGATTTTTATATATTTAGATTATCTCAGGACATTGATTTTTATATACTTAGATATGATTGCACCCTAACGCAATTGAGCAAGACATTTAAACATATTTCTGATTTTACCTTCGTCCTGTTAGAAAAATGGCACTCAATCAAGTTTTTACATTCTAATAACTACATCTGAATTTAAGAATATCAATTAAGGGGGATTTAATGTCTGAATAATCTGCTCAAAAACTAAAGGGTTGGTCTCAGTATCAGTTTTACTAGAAGGATACTATTTACAATATGCCTGTTAAAGAAAACTATATAATTAGTCTTTAATATACAGAAGATGGTCTTTTACTGCGAGTATTACAACTTACTTTTAGAAACGGAAGAAAAAGTATGGTGAATCAGAAACGAGATGGTAATCGGCGCCGATGTTCAAAAAATAAGAGACGCATCCGTGTTACATAAGGTTTTGATTTCTAAGAAAATCAACCCAAGTTGTTTGTTTTCATTCAAAATAAAATGATGATCACGCAAGTCTATGCGTGTAAAATATTTTTTGCTAAACTTTCGCTGATTCTAATAAATGGAGACAGATCGTTCACAAGACATGTTTATTCCAATACCGCACGAACACACATTATACATACATTCTTCCTCAGAGAGGGCAACAGAAGCGCCACCTCATGGCAATATCAGTCAGCATATCGATATTTAACAGTATGTAAGTCCATGAACATGAATAAAGGGTGTTGTAAACGCATGATTTACGTGCACAATTACTTGCTGCTAATTTTTATCTTTTTCATTGATTTTCCATGTCTTATTGAGAAATATTAATTTCTACTTTATTTTTCATTTTTTTCTAATTCGCATAGGTTTGCTTTTTAAAAAGAATTAATTATTTTTAATTTGATTAGAATTAATTATTTTGCTTTCATAATTAATTGCATCAATGCATTAGTATTTGGAGATTAAAATTGCTTAAATTAATTATTAGATTACTTTTTCGAAATAATTGCCCCGATTCCTTGTTCATAATTTACAAATGTGTAATTACAAATGTATGCTAGTGTTCTTAAAAGTCATTAATCAGTATCACTTGAAACTCTTATGAAATCAGGACAGGGAAATGTGACAATTGAAATTGCATTTTTTATCCAACTATTATATCGCTTTAAAAAAACGATGAAACGCCGAAGTACAATAATCAGACAATCAGTTATCAGATTAGTAATTATTAATACTTAAAATTATGAAGGAAACACAGGTAGAAAAATTCAATTTTCATTTTCAGTGCTCAGAACTACATTTTATACAATTGTCTAAAACTTTTATTGTACCCGCATACTTATTTCTGCATTTGCTGCGAAAAAAAGTAAATTTATTTAAAAGCTATTTTTTTAGCCATTAGGAGCATAATATTGATAATCATATTAAAATATTCAAGTATAATAAAAAAAAAGAAAAAAAAATGAATAAAAATGTTTTTAATCTTTAATTATATGTTATTTTTTAGACTAAAAAAATAAGAGTTAGTCATTTAGTTATCATACAACTATTTAATCGGTAAAACATGAGTTTTCTTCTTTACCCAGTATCATCAAAAAAAAAAAAATGCTTTATTGAAATTATGACAGCCTTCATAGCCATTCGAGAGATTAATAAAACGTATTTGGGATTTCAAAGAGAAACTAAATGAATTTCGACTGTAGGGGTTTTTTAAATAACATGATGAAAATTTAACACCAGCATCATTTTATTAGTGTTATTTTTAAATCCTATCCATGAAACAATAGTATTTTACTTAACTGTACGAATCTCTTTTCATAGGATGCAGTATCCAAATTCGATATTGAAGTCTACTAGTATTTAAACATTGCGAACGATACAGTAAGTTATTTTATTGAATTTGTATATCGAAATAGAATACAGGTAAGTATGAAATAAGCAGAAAGGAAGGTAAGCAGAAAGTAAGATGCGAAAATATCATTTGATTAAGTCTGAATTAAAAGTGGAAAAAAATTCACCGAAAGCATCTACTCGTGCAATTCTTGGAATTTACAGTATTATAAGATGGACAGAAAAATAAGGCTTATTCTTCCTATCACTTTGTTTGCTCAATTTGGTCGAAACTTGTTAAATATCCATAGATTTATCTCCTATTCTGTAGATCTATCTCCAATTATTCCATCTCGCGCAGTATTGCCAAATATGTTTCTTTCGCCACTAAATCCTACTATCCGTCCATCCGTCATATCATTCCAAAGAAATTTCGCTATTTCTTTATATTAGAATACTACTTTTGAATGAAGCATTTTTCAAAATTTTCTTGCGAAAGAACCTGAAAAAAAAATTTCTCTCTCTAAATCTATTTATTAAAACATGTTAAAAATATTTTATATCTCTAAATTTATTTGTCATTGCCAGAACAATTTTGTATTTTTCTGTAATTAAACCGATATGTAAAAATAATGTATTTTCATCATGTTATGATGAAATGGAATTCTTAGATAAAGGAAAATTTTTGTCTGTCTTGTGACAACTTCAGATAAGTGACGAATAGGAATATAACGAACTAAGTTCCCACGGGAAAATAACCTTTTGTAGCTGGTAAAGTTACTGATAGCGGAGAAATTTGTAAAATGCAAAGAATGCAGACATCTAGTACTCAGGGCGAAGTACAGTGGTCAAGCTAAGTCCAGATGACAAACTCATTGAATGAACTCAGCCTATGAAAAACATTTTTGTGGTCTCCAATGAAATGGACATGTGTTTGGAACAGACATCGAGAGAAGGAAGCCGACTGAAGAAGCAAGTCGGCTTCCACTCAATTCGCGCAATCCACTCAATTCGCGCTTAAGTTTCCGGAAATCTCAGCAGGTTAATCGACGAGTGGATTATCCCGAACCTCGGACTGAATCTTGCAGGAGTTTCATGACCGTCATATCTCTTCACCTCCGAGAGAGATTCCTCCCTTATCTGAAACACAGCACCTTTCCCTAGTGGAACTCAGGACTGAATTACTTATGTGCTCGTAAAATAATTAATCAGGAAGGTGTACCTGTGCGAAATATATATGTATTATAGCTGGAAATAAGTAGATTTTTATTTCTCAAAGACTTGAGTTTGTTTTCGGCTCAACTCACCAGTATCCCCGGCCAAAACGTTACAATATGTATAAAGGACAGCTCTTACGAAATATTTGTACATTTTAATTCTTGAAATGGCTCTTTCTACTGCAATCTTATATGAGATATCTTGCATTTATCAATTGTTTCAATGATATTGAACTGAGTTCAGTCCTTTTTAATTTAGTGAAATTTGTCAATGCCCTCATTTTAATATTATTAACAATATTCTCAGGAATGAATCTTTTCCACAGAATCCTGAAGTTCTTGAAGCTCATTTTGCAAATTGTGAATTATTTCAGAAAAAGTAGAATTAAAGTATGCAGCATTCAATTTATCAAATTAAGAGCACTTTTAATACAATACATCAACTATAAATGCTGGTAACAGTTAATATGAAAATTGGACTTTCAGTAGTTGGAAAAGATTCATTTATTTAATAAATTTTAGAGTATATTATTTTCTTCCATCCAAGCTAGCATTACACTCGTTGTTAATTTTAAGTTAAGAGAGAGGATTTTTGCAACAAAAGTTTGTTTACTTATATCAATTAAATTAAGATAAGATTTTGTAGGAGAAAAGTAACGTAATATTCATGTAAACATTTCAAAAATTTCGAAGCATATTCAAAATTATTAGAAAATTTCATCAAATGTCAATAAAGAAAATTAGAAATGCACTAACGATTTTGTTTGATTGCCCCCCCCCCTCCTTTGCTTTTGACTGCAAATCATGTACCGATTTCTTTTGCTTTGAGAGGGCTTTCTAAAAAATTTCTTTAACAGTTTTGGGTTTCAATTTTTTGTATTTTGTACATAGAAACACACTAAATGAATTCTTCAAAATAACCCGCGCAGATCACCAACTTCGAAAACAACAACTTTCTATTCCAAAGCTAACAACCGATGTCAGGATTGTTGAAAGGAAACTAAAAAAAACATTTTTTTTAGTTTTTCATGGCACTAACTTATTTCACTTTAAAGCATTCAGCAGCACCTCAGTATTTCATATTTTATCATTAATAAGAAGAAAGAAAACGACTCAAAATTACAACTACAAATGTAAACAAAAAATTCGCTTCATACTTGGTGGAGGGCCTTAATGGCACACTCATCGAAGAAAGCGTTGCGGATGAAGACTTAAATGCCATGCGTAGAAGTCACATGACATGTGCTATTTACGTCACATTAATTGACCCCTTGAAAGACCTTTAAAAAAACCCTTGACAGGTCTCTGCGTTTTCGGGAGGATTATTATGTAAGAAATTCTAGCTCGTTTTGTTTACAAAATTCTTGGACAAGTTTATGATTTTCAATCGTTCTTGGGAATATTTTAATAAATCCATTAAGCAATATATTATAATTTGCACGAAACTTGATATTTCGTAGTCCGAGTATTTTATTATAGTCTTTTGTATACATTAACATTATGGATGGAGCTTTTGGGATGGTTTCAATTGGGTTTACTTCAAGGGATTCTTCTTGTTCGTAGATTAGGAGATCAAATTTGCTAATTAGTGCAATTTTCATAGTACTTGGGTTATTTTTAGGAGCCTTGGCCCATTTGCTTTTGGGGGATACTTTAAATTCTTTGTTTTGTCTAGTTATTAAGCAAACAACAGCTTTAATGGAATTTTGCTCAAGAATTGGGTATTCCAGAGTATTCTGCTCTTCTTGTGCCTTTCTGCCTTTTTCTTTATATGTGTGTCCCTAGCCTTATAAGCTAGATAACATCTATGATACCAAAGTCGACATTACTCTGCTGCCGTCTCTAGCGTTGCAGATTCGTACCGCGACCTTCACTCGGTATACTGGTCACTTTGACAACGCAACCACCCGCTACAGTTGTGGCTCCATCTACCCGCAGCAAAATCATCAGCCTTACTTGACGTATGCAAGAAGCAACTGGCCATAACGCTTGGCGCAATACAAATCGTTCGCTTCTCCGCCGACTCACTTGTGAGTACTGTGGCGCTAGCCTTATAAGCCAAATAACATCTAAGATACCGAAGTCGATTTTTTGGTATAGTTACGGTGACCATATTTTTTCGGAGAAAATAAAGGACTCTTGTAACGTGACATGAGAGGGGGGTATGGTAATTTAAATTCGTGCTCAATAATTTTGTGTTAGGGGTGGGGGGTTGTGCGTTCGTGTGACGTCACAAATGTTAATTTGGGGTCTTCCAAGGTGTGACAAATTGTGACATGGGGATGGGCAGGGTCAAAATTATCCCAAATATTGCGATCATTCATGGACGCCTCCTGATAAAAAAAAAACTCCAAAAAACTTAGTAATTCAAAAGGTTTATTAAAACAATAGAAGCAGACATTAATATGTTCAATGAGTTTTAAATAATGTAATATGTAAATATAGGATATTAAATAATTCATTGCTCATACTTTCCAGATGTATTGATTTGTCGCAAAAGTGCCGGTTCACGCTTCAAAAAGTCGTGAAATTCAAGGCAATTCATTTCAAAGTTAAATTTTACAGCTATGCTGGCTTGTAATGTACTAACACTTAATTGGGTTTTGTCACTGGTCCACATATTATTTACTAATGAAAATATTCTTTCGACGGGAGCATTAGTTCCAGGTAGACATAAAGCAAACTCAATGAGTTTACAAGTATTGTTGAAGGCAATATAATTCGCTTTAAAGTGATTAAATATCTCCACCCACCTTAGGTGGCAGGATTTGCTGTTTTGCCCCCATTCGTCAATTTTTTCATTGGTAATGTAATTTTTTACGAGGGTAATTTCGTCAAATAATTCACCATCGGATATATCGACCGAACATTGTTCTGATATGAAAATGTAACTTCCCTCCACCTTCGACCACACAGGGACTTCTCGCAAAGTGATCCATTCAAAAACTTCTGCTTCATTGAAACACATGTCCCAATTACTTAGATATTCAATGCATGTTTGATAAAACGTGCAAGCTTCAGAGATAAACTGTGTAAATTGCATATCTTGCACTTTTGATAACGTTTTCTTTATCACTATTGGA
>JAOUZG010026747.1:1707368-1776488 GCA_026289955.1 Argiope argentata
GATTCTTTTCCTGAAGGACACTTATCATGTTGTGGCTTTTTGTCTGTTGACATATTATGCAGTAGTGTGGCATATATGGCTGTTTTCATGGATTTGATATTACCTTTATTTCTGAGAATAGCATTTTGATAGTATCGAGTGAGTTTTTTAATTGTTTTTTCTTTAAGGCTTCCATGAGATCTGCCACTTAGTGTGACACCTTTTGTTCGCCATTCTTTAACAACTTTTCGCAGGGCTGTTCCAAGTCTTTTACTTACATGATTTACACATTTTTATTTTTTTATTTTTACATCAGAACCATAAATATTCTTTTCATTCAAGTAATTGAAAGTTTTTGAATCACCATCTGAAAGAATTGTTGTATAATGGAAACCAATTTTTTCAGATCTGCACCACAACTTATATGCAGCTTCCATTTCCATTGCACCTGATGTACCAGTGTGATTTATGCTGCAGGATTTTTTATGTCCTACATACCAAATACTGTATTCAGTAGATTTTTCACAAAGATCAAATTTAGCATACTCACATTCAGTGCAATGCTTTGACATGACTTCATAATCAATTACATAGCCAGTCAGTATGTCAATCACACAACCAACTCCTATCTGTAAAGTATGTCCTCGAGTGAGCCAAGTGCCATCAAAAGAAACTGCAATGTCTGCAATATCTTGATAATGAAAAACATCATATGTTTTTCGCACTTCATTTCTGATTTTTTGAATCAATTTATTTGATGAATTAGTAATTGATTCATGTAATAATTTTTTATAAATATTAAATGTCCTGCTGGACATTAAATGCATGTTTGTATGCATGCAAAACCTTTCAAGAGCTAAATACCCTTTCCCAAAACTCAAAAAAGCTTGTACAATTCTCAAATTAATGTCAAAACTTTTATGTATTCTGTCATTACTTTGAATGATTCTTTTTGAAGTGTATGTTTCCCTTTCAAGTTTATTACAAACATCACACTCAACTTTAATTTTATGAGAAAATCCATAATTTTCTCCCACAACAACATGAAGGGTAGAAGTTTTGCTTATACTACATTGAAAACCACTGAACAATTTTAATAGCATATTCACATCTACAATAATGTAGTTTGGACTTTCAACTTCCTCTGCTTTTTGAGTTTTATTCGAAATTTCAGATTCTTGTTTTGCACACCTAATATTTTGTCCTTTCAAAATACTGTCAATATTATTTGAAGCAGTTGTAATTGATACATCTTCATTTTCTTCTTCACATTTCCATCTTTTCAAAGCTTTATTCTTATTGTTAATGCTTTTTCTTTTAGGCCTTGGCATGATGAAAACAATAAAATTGGCTTTGAAATCCCTTGAACTAAAATTATTTAACTAAAATCTGAAGAGATAATGAATATGCACACCTTTGCAGACAATGTCAAGTAATTAAAAATGAGAATTTTTCAAAATAAAATATTGAAGTTGCAATCGCTTTTACAATATCAACACTCAGTCGATGGTAAACAAATAAACGTGGGTTCAACAGTGCACTTCACTTCAATTACAATTCGCTAATAATAAGTAATTCATAAAATAATTCAGTATATTTTGGGGCTGTAACAATAGTTCAGAAAATCCAAATCTGTTAAGTCGGCCATTTTTAAAGGTCCAAGTCCCTTTAAATCCCTGTCATTTCGAATAAAAATATTAATAACTTCCGAAATAATAAAGATACAGCTTTAATATTTTAGTATGATGTGAAGGAGGGTATAAGCAAAAAAATGAGCCAATAAAAAAAAGGTCGATATTTTGATCATTTTTTAGGTACCGTGTCCCCTTAAGAAATTGATGATAATAATCAGGTAATCTTACATCTCAAAATGTATACAACTATATTTTAGTTTTATCTATCTCTTAAATTGGAATTCAAAGAAATGGAGGGACCACCCTTCTTAATTTCTTTTTCAAATTAAAGTGAAGAATTTCTTAACTGCAACCATTATTTTCAATAGTTTCGTTATTTTGTGGGCGTGTCTGCTAAACTAAATGTCATGATGGAAAAATTACTTTACGCTGGTGATTGTGAAAGCTGATATTCTAAAGAGATGCTTATTTACTTTATGATGCTATAGTTTTGGCAGAATGTTATGTCAATGAATATGAGAACTCCGCTGAGAATTATTCGGGTATTTCTCCATCAAAGAAAGCAATGCAGTCTCGGAGCAGCATAAAATGGCGAGCATGCAAAGAGATCACTGGTCTTATGTATGGTTGCAGTGTTTGTTGCTCAGTCTGCTGCTTTGCAGAAATGTGGTATTGCCAGACAGTAACAAATACTGTAAGTTTACTAACTTACAGTTATTAATATCTTCTATATGAAGTGGAATCAAAGTAACATAAAATGGTTACATTTGTTGAATGTAATCTTGATACTGATGAGAATGGCCTAATTTAATCGCATCAACCGGTAAATTACTATAAATTGGATTGTGTAAGATGTTAAGATATCGTTAAACACAATTGTACGTGATTTTATAAAATTAATTGTACCTGAAATTTTGTTCGAAAATTGTAGCAAAAGACGACTTACCACTTACTCATAGCTAAAAAATTAACTATTAATTGAAATATTCGAGTTAAGCAACACTTTGCTCTTGTAGGGAATATATTTATTATACACTTCATTTCATTCTTGGATATTAATTGACACATTTTTTTAAATATAAATTCCTTTTGAAATACTTTTTATTGTTACTTGATTAATCATGTATATTTTCATAAAATTCCACTTTTTGTGCCAAAATTTGATGAGGTGGATAAAAATAAATGTCGCCAAATGTTACAGAAACATATTGAAAAGTCCAATGATATTTAAATTGACATTTTGAGAATTCCTCGTGTAGTGAAAATTTTAGTACGATACATTCTCCAAAGAGGGTAAAAAGAATAAATGACAGGGAGAGATTACAAATTCTGTATTAATTATGAATAGACAATATTTTTAACTATTTAATGATTTAGTTTAGTATTAATGTAATCTTTCAGTATATGAATTTAATAAAACTGTCCTTGAATTAATGCTTAATGGAATAAATAAATTCTTATTTTGATTTACTAATTTTTGCAATGGAAATTGATAAATGTTTAAAGGGAGGTATGTAAATGATAAGTATACTGTTTGTATTAACCAGTAGGAAATATTTAATCTTTATTTATTATTTCTTTATTCATTTACTTCCTTTATGTTGTTGAGTATTTTTCTAATTTGAGGGTAATTATTTTTTTATTTATGCTAATAGAACATTAAATCTGAATATAACTAGAACATAAAAGACATAATTTTTACTCTTTTATTCATTTTTGAAATACTTATTTATATTTTATGTTGACCTTATAATTATTTATAATCTGTGTTGGTTATATGTATTATATAATATCTATTATCTATAAAGGCCATTTTCTTTAAAATTAGAGTAATTTAAGATATGAGTTAACAAAATATGACCTAAGCAATCTTTTATAAATTTATTTTCCTAGTTTATTAAGGATGATTTGAATATGTTATTAAGGAAATTGTAAAATATTCCACAATTTCTAGTTTCAACTAGACTTGTTGAAATGAATGTATTTTCTCACAATTATTATTATTTTCATTCAATTATTAAAAAGTTTAGTTAGATAAATAAAATCAAGATACTAAAATTAATTTTAAATATCTTTTTTATTTTATACATTAAAGCAAGCTAGGATAATTTATCCATCAAAGAAAAAATTTTGATTTTGAAACTAATTGCTAATAACACTGAATGAAATATGAATTATGTTTGAAATATTAAATAAGTAAAAGTAGCTTAAAAATTGTTTTTGTTGTCAGCAAGTAGCAGTTATAAAATCGAAGAAAATTCAATATAAAAAGATGACAACTATAAATCTTCAAATAAACACCCTAATTTCAGCAATGAACTTATATTAATTATGTTTGTTGTAATTAAGTTATTACAATTATCGAAAAAGTTTCTATTTTTTTTATGTTGGTAGATTCTGCATTTTGGTTCTATTTAATAACAAGTGTAATTTTTCTAAACTTTTTTAGAATTTAAAAATATTTTGAAAGATAAGATTAAAAAATAGTACAAAATGTATTTTTTAAGTAATATTTGCTGTTTTATACTTTTTTCATCCCAATGTCCAGAATTTCAACAATTTTTAAGTAACTGAAATATAGTTTTGAAATAATTTCAAAATTTCATTCATTTTAGAATATTCTGTCATAAGTTAACATGTTTGAATGAACGGTTTCTGTAGCAATTATAGTGCAAACTAATTACTGCAAAGTTTGTATTATGATTTTATTAATAATCTGAATTCAAGTAATTAAAAAAAATATTGAGACATTATTTTTTGAAATTTTAGATCGCACTACTTCATTATGCTTGCACCAGAATGACCAAGCTTTGTACAAAAAGGTGGATGGAGCTGTTGTTACCTCTGAAAATGAACTTAATTTGAAATGTGTGATTACATTTCAGACAGACACCGTATTGCAGAGGTTCATGCTCCGGTTCGAACACTTGGCCCTTGATTGCAAAGACCATTTATACATTTTTGATGGTGATCAAAAATTTGGAAAATATGAGGTATGCCCCCCAAAAAAGTAATTTCATAGTAATTTTTTTTTAATTTTTGAAAATGGAAGGATCTTTTTTTTGGTGCTAATGTAAAAGTGATTTCATGCTAACATTTATTCACATAAAGAAAGTTTAAAATATGATGCTTATTTTCTAATTAGTGATTAACTGCCAACAAAGCATTCTTCTATATCATATTAGTCTATTTACTTGTTTGCTAGTGACATGCAGTTAAGTCTAAAGCTTGTCAATGGCTTCTGATTAATACACTAGTATTCTTCCCTTTTAAAAGGCTTGTTACAAGTTTATGAAAATAGAATCTTATAATTGATTTTGTGCTGGTTTTTTGAGACTAATATTTTAACCTTTTTCTGTGCATTATTTTAATTTTTAAGAAGTAAGTAAATCTAATTGAATTTTCATCCCATTCTAGTTGCATTATTTGGTAAAGAATTCAAGGGAAATTTTTTTTTAAGGTTTTATAATATTTGTTTTTTTCTATTGATTATTATTTGTTGGTTTCTATTTATAAGACAGGTAAGATTTGTAGAATCATAAATTTAGAATTATGAATCTGTATAATGTAATAATTTATGACATATCTAAATAATATTAAAGAATAATTAATTAATTTATTTTTTGGATTTTGTTATTAGTTCATTTCTCATGCGATAAAAAAATATATGCTGCTTATATTACATTTTAATCTTGTAAAGTTACATCATATGACACACATTTGTAGCACTGTATTAACTGTATTGATTTGTACTGAGTGCAGAATGAGATATTTTTATTTACTAGTACATGAAATAATCTTTGAATACAATAATTAGGAATAAATTATTCTAGATAAAATAAATTTGATAAAAATATTCTTAAAATACTTTTATTCATTTTTTATAATTCTTATGTTTTATTATTAAACTATTATTTATAAATATTATGGGTTATGAAGTTACTTTTTTTAGCTAAATTTGCTGTAAGGTAGGTTCAGTTTCATGGAATCAGAGTGTAATTAAATTATTTGACTGATAATTGATATTTGAAATAGTAAAGGGATGCATTATCAAGAATGCATTGTTGCTCAAAATTTCCTTATTCAAGTTTCCTTATTCATTCAAATTTCCTCCTTCAAATAATGAAGTGAGTGAAAAATTTATTTCAAAATTTTATCTATAAAGGCATTAAAACAAACAAACAAAAATAAAAACACTAATATATGCACATGTATATCTTGTAACCAGGAATATTGAGATTTAGAGATATATTTTTTCTAAATATATTGTTTACTTTCATCATTTTCTTACAGTATCATAATTTTACTCTAAAATTAAGAAAAATACTAATATTGAATTTTTTTTGTATTGAAAATTTGCATTCTGACTGTTCTCTGTAATGCTGCGTACATTATTCACAATATAAGAAATCTACCATTGTAGCCTATGTTGAAATTGCATGATTACAGATGTTAGCATAATTATATTTATTTTCCCTGGTATTATATGTAATATCTAATCATTCATTTAAAATGATAAATTCTGTTTATGCAAAGTAGTAATTTTTAATAGTGAAATAGGTTTTGTTAAAAATACAATATATTCTATCAAAAAATTCATTCATTCTCTCGGCTTATTCTAAAAGGCATTCTATCAAATGGCTATCACTACTCGGGTAAGATTAAAAAAACATTAATAAATTATCTTTTAGGGAAAAATCTTACATGGAAATTAAACTAAAAATATTTATTATGACTATAATATGAAAAAGAATACCATTTAAAAATCTATTGAAGTGAGGATCACAAATTATGCTTTGTCTGATTACATTTCTAATATAATTGGTGAAATTATTTGATACATTACTAATTTTTTTGTGGCATTTTCTGGTAATAAATTTGTAAAACGCCCAATTTCAAGAATATTTAGATATTTAAAGAAGAGCAAATAATTTGGGAACTATCTTTTAAATTTACTTAAAAAATCTTTTTTAATTAGCTAAAATGAATATATTTATTTTATTTAACTAATTTCTAAAAGCCTGAGTGGTTATTCTTTTGTTCTAGACATTTCTTATAAATATGTATTTTTCAGCATGATCTTTCCTGCCGAAGTACTCGCTCAGATGTTGGGACCATTTTCACCCAAGGCAACTATGTTACTCTCAAATATGAAACAGATAACCGAACTCATGCTGGAAATGGTTTTAAGTTAATTATTACTGCTGTCAAGAAGCCAAGTGAGTCTCATTATATTGAATCGATTTTTCCCTTTCAAATATATATATAGGAATTTTCACTGCCTGATACTTTAATTCAAAAATGTATTCAATCCTACTTAAATTGTTCCATTTGTTAACCAGAATTAAAAGTGTGATTTAACAACAACAACAAAAATTAAAGAATTTATAATTTATTTTTTACTGGCAACAACTGCTCTGCAGGGATTAATGATTGCTAAAAAGCTACTGGAAATAATGTAAAATTGTAATGCTTTCCTCAAAAAAGTATTTTTTTATTTCTGAACATTTATGACATAAAATTTGCATATGATATTTCAGGTTTGGTTCCTAGGTAACTGTGATATTAATTAATATTTTAATTAATTATTTCTTAAATTTTTAATTAAATAATAAAAATTTATATTAAACAAATATTTTCACTAGCATTTTTTTTTTGTAATAATTAGTTTAACTTCTGAAATAATTTCACAAAAAAGGTTTTTACTGCCAGCTTAAGATTAAATACTTTTTAAAAAAAGACTTTGGTTTAAATATTATAGAGTGCATCATTTAAATTTCCATGATTTTTAAATTGCTGTTATTCACCCAAAGTTGTATAATGTAACTGTACTTTTTCTGCAGATGAGATATTTAGTTGGCTCTAGAAACCAGTTAGCTTGCGGAGGATTGTTATGAATTATTTTGGGTAAATTGTTAGATATAACTTCATGTTTATGATACCCACTCATTTTTAGACTTTAAAAAAATATTATTTTAATTTTTTTCTTATTCGTTTATTCATTGGGTACTTAGATTTTTCTGGTGGTGACCAGTGCACTTCTAACTTCTGAAATAATTATAAAATATTTTATATGAGAAGTTATACTGTAAATATTTTTTTTTTTCAAAGTATTCTGTTATTATTTTCAGAGTATAGGAAATTACATTTGATCTTCATAGATTTTTAAATTGTTCTTTTAAGCATAAGATTATGCACTATTCCTGAATCCTTTTCTTACTAACAAAGGAGATATAGCCATCTTTGGCAAAAAGCTGGTTTGCCAGAAATATTGCTTATATTTCATTTTCTTTGAATCTTGTTGATATAGTTTCGTGCCTGTAATTTCACTAAACTATCAGTTTTGAAAGTCGTGTTACTTTTTTCCATAGATATATTTTATTATTGTGTACTTAAATCTTTCTAATGAAGACCAGTCTTGTGAATCATAGTGCATTAGAAATCTTAAGTATCCTATTCATTACATTTCTAAATTTCTTGCTTTTGTAACTTCATTTTTTGTATGCCTCATAAACTGTACAAATGTTAAACAGAAGCCTTGTTCTTTATTTTACAATAGAAAAGAAATCTGGCTATTAGATAGTTGATGAAATAATAAAAAGAAAATAATAAAAAAAGGCACAAAAAAATCCCATGGTTATTAAATTGATACCATTCAATATGCAATTAAAATTTTTAAACTGTGTAAAATTCATTTTGTGCAATAATACTTTTAGGAAGTTATCACAGAAAACACCAAATTTTAGCCTAATTTTTAATGAACTAAAATTTCAAATATATATATATATATATATATATATATATATACATATAGTTTCAAAAAGCAAATTTCCAATGTATGAATATACTAAATTTGGTATCGTTAGTTCAAAGAGTCTTGCCTGTAGAGTTTCAACACATGTGCTCACACATTCGTCTTTATTATTAGTATAGTTTTCTAAAAGTTATAAAATATAAAGAAACTAAATTCACTACCCTTATATTGCATATTAATCCTAACAATTAAATATATTGCTGGTTTATTGTATTTTTGATACCATATTATAAAATTATGCTGAAAAAATCTGTTTTTCCATACTGTTTTATGCCATATGGAAAGTTGTAGTGATTGTTTCCATCTATTTTTATTGTATATTATATATAGTGCTGGTAAATCAAAAAAACTTTGTTGGCAGGTTTTTTTATAGTCAAATTTCAAAAACCTTGTAATGTAAACAAAATTCTCCAAAAAACATAATTGAATACAGTGTTCTGACTTATCCTGATTAGCACAAGATATTGTGAAGTTTCTCTATGATGCTGTTTGATATTCTGAATGCCATTTAATATTATAATGATGTATAGGTTGGCATTTTGCGATAATACTTCTGTCTGCTATTTTGATAATATCATCATTTATTAAAAATGTAAATAACTTGATTGATGCAATTAATCATATAGATTTCACATTAAAATTTGATGTGTGTATAAAATTTTGCAATTAAGCTATCGAAAGATTGGACTTTTCCCTCTGGCAAGGTAGTTGAAAATCTCAGTTTTAAACAAATGAAATTTTTATATAATTTTGTTATCAATTTTTAAAATAAATGAATCAAAATTTTTGAATCCATGAAAATATATACTCTGCTTTCTTCACTGCACTTAAAAGTATGAAATCTCTCATGTTTTATTAGTATACATCAATGTTGAAGGAAGAACACTCCAGCTGATTCGTTTATTTTAGTATTTAATATCTTTTATCTCTTGTATTCATGATACTTTGAACATAAGTTTATAGAAAAATATCCAACCTTTGATATATATCCTTTCTTGAGGAATTGTAATTTTTTTAATCCTGCACCCTCTCTTTTATCAGCACATAATGGGAAAATACACAAATTGCATGAGATAATAGACTTAATGATGGCTATGAGATATAAATTTTATTAACATAAACCATAAATTGTCTTTTTGGCAATTTTTTGAATTTCTAAAGAGATCTGTGGTGGCTATTTGTATGCTCATCTTTGTTTATTTACTTTTCAGACATTTAAATTTAAAATAGTGAATGGATATTCAAGATATATTATTTTTAAAATAATATTTTGGTTTAATTTAGTTAGACAAACAGTAAGTTAACAACTTTTTTATTTTTCATGGAATTTGTTTAAAGATTCTGAATCTTTTCTTTATTCTTTAATGGATTTTAAATAATATCGGTAGTTTATGGATTTTTTTTAATAAAAAAAATAAAAGCATTGCTTTGTCAGTAGATATTTATCTACAAGCAATTCTATTCTTTCCATTGTCTTTTTATAGTAATTTCTCACAAAATAACCATTTTCAACCCCTTAACTGCGAATGAAATCATTGCAATTTGTTGGCAAGCTTGTTGGAGGTAGTAGTGTTGAAACTTTATCTTAAAAGTGACTCTGAAAGCACATACATTAATATTGGTGTGCATATTTTAACATTTTAAAATAAAATTTTTACTTTTATAATCTTTTTAATCCCAGTTATTACATTTTTATAAATAACTAGCTTTTACCTGTGACTTTGTATGCACGGAAAAGTACACAACTAACCTAAAAATAATTCATTTACAGGGCAAAACTGAAATAAAGTAACACCACAACTCAAGCCTGTATTTCTTTTTAAAATCAAGTCAGGTCTATTTTATTTATAGATCGAGATTGAGGTAGCTATAACAGTATTATACACATATTTTTAAACTTTTAATTAAAATGAAAACACAGTTGTCCACAACTATAACACACTGCTCATGCATTAATTTTTAACGCCAATTGGTGCATCAAATGCGTGAATTTTCTACACCAGTTGTGGTAACACAATAAAGATTAAAATTTTTTAATTACCTTTATTCTGTTTTATTTTAATTCAAAAGCTCTTCAAAAAGAATCGGAAAAATTGATTTATTAGCAATGTTTATTTTTAAATGCATCAAACACTAAGAAAATAAACAGAATCAATTGAAATGATCAGTCGAAAACATGTTAAGTTAACCTCCTTAGTGTGTGGGGAAAAACAACTACTGAAGTCTTACACATTTGGCGGTGGGAAAAAGATTTTTGGTGGGAAGGAAAAAAAGTCTTTTTTACTGTTTTACTCGCAATTTTTTCTCTTTAATAAAATTCCTCATTTTAACAAATATATATATATATATATATATATATTTCCGAATTGGTCTATCCGTTCTCGAATTTTGCACTACATTGCAACAGTAAAACATTTTGCAAAACATTTGGTGATTAATTTTTATTTATATAGATAATTTCTTTTTATGATTGCTCTAATGTTTAAGTTTAATTGAATAGTTTCATAAATGTTTATAGAAGATTGTGTGATTTGGTTTGAGTTGTCACCTGAAGCTATGGAATCGCTTCTCAATTACTATTATTTTCTGCTTATTCATTAAAGAGTATTTCTAGATTTTCACTATTTACATTAATATCAGTAATCAAACACTTATGTATAACTTCTTTTGATTGTCACTCTTTTCTAAGTTTTACCTGTTGATTATTATTGCTTCATTATTTGAGATTTGCATCAGAAAATAAAGCATAAAAATTCTTGAGCTAATTAATTGAATTTCAGTTTTTATGACAATAATTTAAGTTCCAAAAAGTGAAAGGAAAATAATATTAAGCAGTGATCAATAATACTTTACAAACTTCAGTCATCTTTTTAAAAAACTTAATATATTCATAATAAAATTTGATTTTTATTGAGCAAATGATTATTTGCTAGAAAAATTTAGGAAAAGTATTTCAATTTTCTAAATTTATTTATTAATTCATTATTTTGACCTGTAACCTAAAAATTACTTATTTTATGTATTATAACTATGATAAATTGTTAAGTCATCCAATTTTTCATAATTATATTGCATAAGAATCTTCAATTTCCTGATGAAATTTAAAAAATATGATATATTACTATATCAATTATGTGCTTCACTTGCTTTAAAAATCTATCTTATGTCATTTCCACTTTCTAAACCCTTGGTTTTTTAATAACTTACATTAAGTACTGCAGAACTTAATTATAAATAATGCTTCATTTATAATTGTAATTCAGATGTCTGTTCTTTAAAACAATCTAATAATCATTGAGAATTTTAAGACATTTTTTTAAAGAAATAGAATCTTTTAAAATTAATTCCTGAAAGTGGAATTCAAATAATGAAATATTTTCAATTAAGTACATTTCCAGTTGGAAGATCATTCTTTGGTTTAATCAGTAAATGGAATTGAAAATTACAGAAATCCATTTCAAGGACATATTAAAGCACCTTGATTTTTTTTGGTAATTATAATCTGTCTTTTTTTATGTAAATATTAAATTGATTAGTAATTTTGAATTATTTTTATTTTGAAATTGTTTTCAAATTTCTAATTAGAGTAATAATTTCATAGGAAATTTTGAGGTGATTTGTGTATCTGAAGATTATTCTTTATAGTATACAATAATTTATTTTCACCAGATTATTAAATTTCTCTGCCCTTCTCCTTAATTTAGTAACTGTATGTTATAATCATTTGCCAAGATATATATCAATAGAACCTTAATTAAGACTATTACTTTTTATCTAAATAATTATTATAAAGAATTTTACATAATGAAAAAAAGCTTTTACTTAGAAACTAAATAACAACTATGATGTTATACTAGTATATTTCATTAAAAAATTATGCATGTAAGGTTATATTTTTGTACAAAGTGTCCTAAAAATAAACATGGTTTAAATTTTTGCTTATTAGAGATAAGCAAGGAATATAAATTGTAAAATAGTTCAAAATAAGATCACATCAATAAAAAAAATTTCCCCTTAATTTTCAAAAAAGTTACTTTATACATTTTTATGATTCCTCTAGAAAAGTTTGATCTATTATAGCTTCTTTCTTTTCCATCCAATAGGATTATCAGAAAAAACTGCATAACTGTATACTTATAATTAAATTAGTTACATAAGGAAAGTTGACTTTTGCCTTTTTCTTTTTTCTTTTTTTGCCTCTCTTAAAATGCTGTTTTTTTGGTGAAAATAGGAATTATATGCGGATTGTTATGGAAATTTTTTAAATAAAATATGTAATAGCGTGCATCAAAAAAAATTTAAAATGCCTTTAAATTAGTTTTAATAGACAGACATTGATGGTGGTCAATGATTCACTTAAAAAGTATCATAATCTCTTGTTTTAATTTTTATGTATATTATAATTGATGCTTTAGAATCTTATTGGTAATCATTTTATCGAAGAAAATGTAGACAATGAATATCCCTTTAAATGTTAGAAAAGTATCACATCTTCCAACTCATTTTGTTGGCTCATTGCTTTCAATTCAGTTTTTTTTCTCTATTTTGTTAGATTCAATCAAGTGTTTTTAAAAGCATTTTGCTTACTAAGCTGAAGCGGATAAAAAAATATTTTTTCTTTCCCATTCGCATAAATAAAGACATAAATATGTTCTGTTAATATAACTCCCTTTTTAAAAAAAATTAAATGAATATTTAAAAGAAAAGAAAAGGAAAGAAAATCAATTGATAGCACTCTGGATAATCTAAGAGTAAAGATTTGGAAGGGAGGGGATCACTAGCCTACAACCTCCACTTTTGGATCCAACTTTGATCAGATTCAAAACTCCATTACATATTATTATACATTGGTTTGAGTTGCTCAACTGTTACTTTTTTATGTGTTTTAATTTTCTTTGTGGCTTGTGTTCCCTGCAAGTTTTTGGTTCATGCACTCTGCAAATGGTGGTTACTTTAAATAAATAAATAGATTTTATTAGTAAAATGCATATTTTTGTGAATAAACAGTTTTATAGAGATATATAATGAAAATGAACTTTCTAGTACTCTGTAATTATTTTGTTAAGTTTATTTTGTGTTTAACAAAACTTAAAAAACTTAGAATGGAAAATTACATCACTTTGTTTACAATAAAATTTTTTGATTTTAAGAAGTAATTAAGCATTTTTTTTTTTCAGATACAGGATGCCCAACTTTCCGATGCTTAAATGATCTGTGTATCTCCAAGAATTTAACCTGTGATGGGGTAAATCATTGTGGAGATAACAGTGATGAAACGAGTCAAGCAAATTGTGCTGGTAAATTTCAAATTAAATTAGAACCTTTTTACTTAAATTTATTTAGTATTTAATAATTTCATGATTAAGGAATTGAATTCCCTTTCAGTTAGGAAAATTCTGGCCTCCATATTCAGCTTTTAAGAAATACTATTCAGTATTGCTTAAAAATAATTCTTTCTAAATTTTATGTAGCAAACTTTATCTTATGACTGCTATTTTGCAAGGGAAAGAATGAAATTATACTATCCTACTTAATCTGCATTGAATAGAGAGAACTTGACAATGCTTCATTTGTCACAGTTTGTCAAAGCATGTCTTGTGGTATTATTAGCAGGTTCTATATTAAAGAAAATATTCCCATAACAATTTCTAGTGAAACACCTTGTTAAGCTTTAATTTATTCTTAACCCAAAAACTAATTACATTGTGTATGATAGAATTGTTTGCCTACTTTTAAAAGCTTAATCCATCATCATATGAGAATTTTTTTTGATAATTGATACATTTCTATCTAGGGTTCATAGTAAGTCAGTTGAAAAATCTTATTGTCCTATCTAGTTGTCAAAAATTTGTAAAAATATACAAAAATACCCAATATTTTATAATTTTGAATTTTATCAAAATTATAAAATATTGATAAAATTTCAATATCTTAATATCAGTTATAAAATACTGAGATATACTTTGTGAAATATAATTGACCAGGTTTCTATTTATTGCATTGCATTTACTTAATTATTGCAACATTATAAGCACCAAGGGTACGTCTTCAAAATTTGTACAAATATCAATGCGCTGCAGTCATAAGTCAAAATAGATAAAACATTTACATTTTCACTAATTTGGAAAAATAAGAACCTAATAAAAATTATTAATATGGATATTAAGTATTATGCTTAAGTATTTTGTTTTCACAAGCTTTGCAGATTTAGATACAAACTCTGAAGAGGGCTTTGAAAATAGTTGTTTATAAATCTGATATAGTTTTGAAAGCTTTATAATTCTTTTTCTATGTGGAAACTGCATGATTTCATTGTTAAAAAACTAATTAAAAGATGGTGGAAGTCATTTGCTTAAAATATATATTTATTTCTTTATATTTGATTGCAGAATTAATAACATATCTGCAAAATTTCCTATTTCCTTTTGAAAATTATGATAGAATTCTGAATAACTGATGCATAAATATAGATATTTAATATCTGTCCAAAAGGTATAAAATGTCATAATTTGCATCCTTGAGGATGAAATTTGTAGTTTTAGGCTTTGTAGATTTTTTTTTCAATAAAAATGTGAGGAAAGTGATTACGACTAGAACTTAGTCATTTAGAAGTCATCAGATTCTTGATTATCCAAAAGCTACTTGTTTCCTGAGAAGCAGGGTACCATAGATAAAATTTTAATATGTAAAATTGCAGAGGAAAGAAGTCCCCCACCCAACTTTATCCTTGCATCATTCATTGTATAACCCAAAAAAAAAAAATCATTTGAAAAGCTTTAATATGACCTTAGAGGTTTTTTTTTGAAGTAAAAATTTTATAAGGAGTCGTCTATATATTGAAATAAGAGTTAACTTCAAACTTTTAAGTTTCAATTCCTATTTTCCCATAAAAATTTAAAACTACATTAAAAGTTAAGCTCTGAAAACAAGTTTCAATAGATTCAAAAATATCATAATTTATTTCAAAATTATGAGCTAACAAAATGTTAATTTGTGAAATAAATGCATCCTAATAAAAATTAGGCTGTAAAGAACATATATTTTACTGTTAATATATTTAATTTACAAATACACAATTTACTTACATCGCTTATTTACAGTGATTTTATACAATTTGATTACATCAAAGTAATTCGTCTTAGAATGCATATTGCTATAGAGTAAGATGAGAAAAGAGTGCTTTATTAAATTTAGTTTAACCGTTAATAAGAATCAGATAATTCTCAAAATCAGTTTAATCAGAGAATTCTCTAATTAGAATTCTCAAAACAAAATAGGTGAAATGAACTTACAAATTCTTTACAGAGGAAGTAACAACTGGGAATAAAATGACGATTCCTTTTCGAATTATTCACATATGATATAAAAGCTTCCAATTCACCAAAAAATGAATAGCGATTCAAACATTTTTTTCTCAAGAGAAAGAGTAGTTTACAAAAAATGCGACGTCCTGTTCACTTGCTAGTTTATTGATTATTCTGTTAAATTTTGTGGAAATTATAAGGAGAATCAACGGCATCAAGTATTTAAAAATGCCCACGCTCGTAACGCCGACGACATCCATTGTATTGTGTTCTTAGTCGACCGAAAAATTATTTTTGGCAGAATGCATTATCCTATTCAGCTTCCACCTTGTCTATACTACCAAACGAAAAGCAATTTATAAACTGAATGAATGATATTTGAATTCGAAGACTGAAAATCTACTAACGCCGACATTCGACCAAAATTTATATGCAAAATGCGACATCTTATTGATGTGTCACCTTATCGATTATTTGTCAAACCGTTTAACTCGATGTTTGGATATTTTGATTGTCTATACTATTAACTTTAAGATGATTGTGAAGTTATCGCATTCGTCAATGCCCTGAAGTGATGAAAGTTTTTGCTGGCAAAACTCTCAATCACTCGCTGATGGGATGCGGGTACTGCATTTTTTCCCGAAATTTATAAGTGTTCCATTGAACAAATCAGAGTTAAATATCAGAGCAGCAAAGCAAGAATAAAGACACAAATGAGTCAGTCACATACTTGTGTTGTTGGAGACAGCAAGTGAGCAGTCCTATATATAATATACATATTGAACTCATGGCGTCATCTATTGGCACAGTGTAGTTAAAACTAACATTTTAACATCCATAAATTAACAAAAACTACATAATGTTTCTTTTAAAGGGATATGGTATTTTTTTTACTCCATCATTGAATTAAATTTTTGGACAACATCCACATTTGTGCGCTACCGTTGCGCGGTTGGGGTTGTTTAATTAGACTGAAA
Source organism: Argiope argentata (assembly GCA_026289955.1). NCBI lineage: Eukaryota > Metazoa > Arthropoda > Arachnida > Araneae > Araneidae > Argiope > Argiope argentata. The sequence goes on from JAOUZG010026747.1 coordinate 1,724,077, forward strand.
TAATAGGGGTATTTATGAGCCATTTTAGTTTTGAAACAGTCATTTTCTCTGAGCAATTTTTAGTCTTGTTTTAATCAAAATCGAAATTTAGATTTAACAAACACCTGTTGTTATCCCATCGGGGTTATTTGCGTTTTTGTTTTGCAGACGAAAGTGCCACCAAGCAAATCTTGGGCTTGAATTTCGGAACGTTTGTGTCTCTTGTGCTTGGAATCTTCCTGATATGCTGTGTGTGTGTTGTGGGAGTGATTATATGTGTCTTTCGCAAAGAGGCGCAGCAGCGGCAGCTCGAAACTGAAGCACATCTGGGCACTCCTCACTCCATGGTCGTAGGACAGTCGCCGTACCCTAGTAAGACATACTTTGTTTAATGATAAGAGCAGGTGAACAAATAATTATTGCTCATTTTTTTAAAATAGCTATCTTTTTAAATGTGTTTCCAAGAAATGTTATATTGTTATGCATTGTACCACATTGTATTCTTCTATGGCTAGATTTCATTACACTGAATGAGCTGAAACGAAAGCCTTCATTTCGAAGTATTATTGTGTAACTACTAATAACCGTATTAATTCGAGCAATATATATTTCAAAATTTTGATGCAAGTGGTTCAACAAAGTCATTATTACATACTTGGTCGCCCCCTTCTCTGTTTCTCCCAACCTTAAATGCTTTTTTCTTTCTTAAAATAGCTTTATATACTTTAAGATCACATTCGATTAATGCGAATGAGTCTATCATTTGTGTCTATGACACAAAATGCTAAGGACTTCATTGAAATGAAACGATATATGCTGCCGAAACGCCGAGTAAATGCGGAAAAGTTTTGTGATCCGGTTTTGACATCTTGGAGAAGGCCTCTCTTTCATTCCTAAGATTCGCGTCTGCTTTCTCAGAGTCGCTTCATTGCGAAAAAATATTATCTAGTGGAAAACCATCATTTGAAACTCGCGTTATGCCATTCAAACCTAATAAAATTGTATTGTAGGAGATTTGATAAATCAAACTAATTAAATTTCCATTACTATTCTCTAAAATTCATTTTTAACTAAGCCACGTCATATGTTGCCTGCTGTAAGAATCCCATGTAGCACATCCTGTTGCATAATATTATATGATATTAAACAATACTCCACAATATTAAACAATATTGCGAATATTGTACAATATTTGAGTGCTATTAGGAATATTAGGCTGCAGTGGCCCGGTGGTAAGCTCTCGCCTTCAGAAGGGCTTCAGATACCCGATTCCACCGAAGAACCGTTGTGTAGGTGGATCTGGTACACGTTAAGTCCGTCTTGGCCAAACGACCTCCTGCTGGTGTGACGTGGAAATTTGGAGAGGGGAGAAGAGTGCCAGTGCAGGTGTCGTCCTCATCTTCGATTCAAAATGTAGAGGGCCGTTCTAAAATAGTCCTAGAAGCTGTAAAAAAACGGGAAGTTAGTTTAACTAAATTAAATTAAGAATTTCATGTAAATAAAGAGCTTCCTTTTTCATTTCCTCAGCATTTCTTGTTTTTTCCGCATACACTTCTAATTTCCTATTCTATATTGCTATACCAAAAAAAAGTACTTTTTAATATGCATTTTACCCCTCCTTTAAAGATTGATAAATTAATTTTTCACACTATATACATCCAAAGCTTTTTGATTTCGCACCGAGAATAATATAAAGCATGCATAATATAAATAAGAGGTACACTAACAAAGATTAATTTTAAAAAAAACAGTTGTGGTACAAAACTCTCTGGTCTCTAATTATAAAGGACGAAAAATTATCATATCAAGATTAACTTTTTAGGGCCCCATTATTCTCAAAGGAGAGTGAAGCTAAATTCATTACTGTAAATGCATAGTTACACCAAAGTAAGATTTTTGATCTATTATTTGATTTTCTAATAAATCATTGTAAATGGGTTTTTTTTTCATTTTGACTTTAAATGCTTAGAAGTTGATCTGAATTAAGTTTGGATTTAGGTGCTATATACCAGTGGCACAAAAATAGTCATTGGTAAAGCGAGGATAAATTACAAAAAGTCATAACTAAGTATTAGTAGTGAGTTCAAATTAAGGAATAGAAACCTATATATCTTAAAGTTGCAAAAAAATTCTCATGTTGACCTCTGACAAGCAAAAATGGCAAAATCATTGCTGCTGTTATGAAGTAAAACAAGTGATGAGTATTAAAATATGGGCTGTCAATATGGAAATGACAAATTGTTATTGTCAGTTACAATAAAAACATGTCGACAATGGGTTATTTTATCTATATGTGAATCTGATGTGATCTATTCTCAGAGAGTTAAAATTATTATGTTTTCGATAATTTAAAGAAGGCCAGTTTTTTATGGTAGGCTTGGAAGTATGAAGTTTGTTTAGAGTTTCCGAATCCCATTGAGTTTGCCAGTTGATGTAAAGACAGCATTTTACTTGTTTTTTCAAATCACAGGCAGGTATTGATATTTCTAAAAAATGAGTTGTAGATTAGGCATTCTTATCAGCCTGCTCATTACCACATACACACTCTTATCAGCCTGCTCAATGAGAGGGTATTCATCAGAATAAAACTATATATTCTCAAGAGATTATCATATAAAATAAGTCTAAAATATTTGGATGAGTATGTTTTTGAAGTGATTTTAAAGACTGTAAAATACTTAAAGAATCTATGTAAATAAATAGCTTCTAATACGCTTATTTAAAATTTCTAATAAAACATGCAAAACTTCAGTAGTCTCAGCAGTGAAAATGAAACATGATGGAAGGTGAAAAAAAAATATATTTATGGCAAAACCACAGTAAATGAAGCATGGGTCTTTGATCTGTCAGTGTAAATAGGAAACAAAAATTTATAATAAGACCTTCGATTGTGTTCAAGGAATAATTGTTGATAAGTAATATCTGTTATTTTTGATTTGCTGAAGTTTAGGATGAAAAAGGATGAAAAAAGTGAAAGGTTTAGATTTTCCATGAAGAAATATTGTTCAATGGATATGGGGATAATTCTAGATGATAAATGCTAGAAATCAGGCACAAATGGTTCTGTTCTTTTAATTTCAGGATTCTGCCTAAACACTCTTGCAAGTACTATCTTTTCCCATCATTTCTTCTAATAACCCATAGTTTTGCTTTGAAGTACTTCATCTAAACTGATATATGTGTTGTCATTTTAGCAGGGTTGATGCAATCTGATTAGTCATTAATACATTTTCAGATATAATTTTTTATTTAATTAGAAATCCACTTTATTTTAATTTAGATAAATAATTTTTTTGCTTAAAAAGTGAACAGATGAATATTGTTTGCTAAGCATAATTTTAAAAAATAAAGAAAGTAATTAAAAAATTATATATATATATTCAACAGAGCACTGGGGTACTGCCAAGGTGATAGTTTTGTGTTGGATTTTCATTATCTGTTCCTTTTGTTGCATAGAATGCTTAGGGATCAAAATACAATTTTTACCAAGTCTTTTGTAATATAATTTCTGCTGAAAGTATGAAAACTAGGACTTGAACTTTCTAAGCAAGAGATGACTATTTACAATATTCTCCCTCCCCTTCTACTCATACAATAACTACAAAAAGCATACACATAGTGCAATCTTAGTAACATAGTTGCCAAAGAAGCATTTTTCTATTTTGATTTACATATTTATCAGCTTATTCAAACTACTCTTCCAAAGGCTTAAAAGCATTTAACAGTTGAAGAAATATAGGTATAAAACAAGACATTTCACAGATAAAGCACATATATACACAATATAAAAAACCTTGTAACAGATTTCTGTATCATATGGAATGAAAATAACCATAAAATAGTAAACAATCCAGGAAAGATTTAAAAAAAATTAAAGCATGGATTACTGTAGTAATTTAAAATACACAAAGATACAAAAATAACAAATGGGAAATTTCCTCTCTGCTTCTTACAAAAACATTTGCCTTGCAAAGACCAACTCATAATTTTTGGTTTCATAGATCTTTTATAAAATAGAAATAGGAATGTTATCCAGTTACCACATGCATTGCAAGTAGTTTATTAAGACATTATAAATAATGAAAAAACTTATATAATTCAATACTATTATAATGTTATGTATAGCAACCATATGCAATTTCTCTAAAAATATACAATTACTTAAACTACTGCAGCAACCTTTAAGAATATTATGTCTCACAAAAAAAAGTCATTATGCACTTATATAGGAAACTGAAGTGGCCATATTTTGAATGCTAACAAAATGAAAATAATGTAAGTAATAGCATTGCCATCTAAAGAATCAACACCATTAACATTTTATTTATAATTATCTCAAAATCATTGTTGATTTGAAAGTTTGTGCCATAGTTTCTATAGCCATCTGTCTATGCTATGAAAGATTTGGCCAGTATTCTATTACAAAACACAAATGCTGTGTAATAAAAGATATGCATTTTGAACATTACCATATTTTTATTTAAGACTTGAAGTATTGATATTTCAAATAAATACAGCAGTTATCTGTTTCATTGTAAACATGGCCAGCTTGAGGGAATGCAAATAATTTGAGTAGTCTACTTTTTTTTGTGAGCATTGTTTTCTGTAAAGGAAAATGTAATTGCTTGTTTGTTTCAAATCTGAATGTGATACATTTAAACAAAATTTGGACACCATTTGGGTGCTTTTGCATGCAAATAGTGTTAGCTACTTACTTTAATTCTGGCTTAAAAATTTCTAAAAATCACTCCTGATTATTATATAACTAAATTCCTTTTCGATTAAAAATCTCATTCTAAGTTTGAAAAAAACAGTAGCTGGAGCAATGGCGGCTCGTGCATGGGCTCGAGCGGCCAATATGAAGATATCTGGATATTAGATAGTTCAATTAGACAATAAATAAAAGTGTAACAACACCAACTTTTATAAATGCATAAATTCAATCACTCCTTTTTTTTCTTCATCGTAATAATTTTTTAATGTGTTGCACAATACATTAAAATATTTGAACAGCATTGCAGAAAACCTGATTTTTTTTAAATCCCCCCCCCCCATTCAAAAACTGTAGATGTCCTTTTGTTGGTGCATTCATTTATAGAATGCTCATTTCCATAAATACAACTTTTAATTGAAAGTAGCTTTGGCTGTTGGTGGCATCAATAGTGTGAAAAAATTGGTTTTAAATATAGTTTAAATATCAAAATTATTTTTCATTTGATAAAGCTTGTCTATACATAAAGTTGAAAAAAAGTAATTATTAAATAAAAATTAGTTAAAAAATTGCTAAATAAATTTGCATTTTTTCTATTCATGTTTGAGTTCTTGCTTACATATTTTGGAAAATTTTTATAAGGAATGCTCTCAAAAAACGTCTGTAAACCCATTGTTATTGTAAACTCATTATAGCACGTTTTCATTAAAAATAACAAATTAAGCAATTAGAATAAAATCATTGAATCATCAAATCTGTATGATATTTTAGATGAAATCCGTAGAGGAGAATTTTATAATTGGTTGTTTCCATCCAAATAAATTCAGAAAATTGATATTTTACTTGTTAGCAGCTTTTATCCAACCAACTACACCTACAGCTGCCACCACCAACTACATTGTATTTTTTTCATTTCGTTTTGTGAACATGGTGATTCCCTTCGTGGACGGTCGATGAGCAGAGGTCCTTCATCATTGAAAAAGAAACTCTTTGACTTTTATTGAAAAATGAACTTTTTGTATAGATGTGGCAATCTGAATTACCAGCTATTCCCTTCTCTGTCAACAGTTTGTTAAAATACTGTTGCATTCAAACACCATTTTTCATGTAGGTTCACACAGGTTTAGATTAACATATTCTGGATGTTAAGCATCAATTTAGGAATATTTATATGGATAATTGGGGTTCAAGTTTAAAGATTTTAAAATTTTCATAGAAACCTGCTGAAAATACATGACCAAATTGCTGAAGTTCTATTTGTAACGATTTTGTGCTGGGGATCATTTTTGTGAATTTTGTAAGGTATTTAAGGCCTTGGAGTTATTTAAATGTCACTTGTTTTCTTATATTTAAAATCTTAACATATAATATAGTTTTCGAAGTCAAAAAAAGTATGGGCATAATATTTCTAATGAGGCCTTGAGTTTTTCATTGTAATTGTTTAGAGTCCCTATTATTTTGATTTCAGTTGTTACTTCTTTTAATCGACATATATTCTATTATAACTAATAACTGATTTCTGCTGCTATGTATCATGTGCTTCTATTGCATTACTCTGGGCTTTTTAAATCATAGCTGCCTCCAAACCATTTATAAGTATAAAATTTTTAAAAAAATTATATTGCGATTAGGAACTTAATAACATTTCTTTAAATCATTTTTTAAGAATATAATTATATTTGCATATTAAAAGCAGATTTTTAGAATTTTTATAATTTTCTGCTTTTTATTTTTTTAGTTTATAATTTAATATGGTGTCTAGCAATAGTTCTTTTTATGATTCCTGGTGGGGTCATGTGTATTTAATCAAAATTTGCTTTGCTTATTCTATTAACTTATAATTAACTTTGGGAAATATTAAAATAATTGTCGAAAATTGCAAGGGCACATAATGTGAAGTCTGTTGCAGAAAATTAAGCAAAACATTTTTTAGTCAATTCTATTAGTATAAATCAAATTAAATTCAAGTATGTTATGAAAAAAAAGTGAAATACCCGTTAAGGATAATTACCAGGAAACAAGCTGTTTTTGTTAAAAACAGTTTTAATCTAATTTTATTTTTTTATTTCTTCCTGCAAATGTTTAAGAAGCAACAATTAGGATTTGAGACCTTTCAAATATTTTAATCTTTCGAATATCTGCAATTTAAGTAATCTCCAAATTTACAGTTGTGTCTTTGAAAACCTATCAGCCAAGATTATGTCATATCTTGCATACCAGATTCACTTAAAAGTCAACACAATTGTAAAAGTGTCGATTCAGTCGTGCTAATCTTGTCACATTCACTTCTTTTCAGTAGCTAAAAAATTAAAGATGGAAAAAAGTGGAGGGGATGAAGTTTAAAATTAAACTTGAGAACGAAGGTTCCCTGCTTCATAGTTATCGTATTTAATGCTGAGTAAACCAATGATTTTCACCAGAGCTCTCATTTGCAAAATTAAATATTTTCTCTCCCCGCATGCCTGAATAGCCGAACCTACGTTCAGCAGCCAGCTGGAAGAGAAGCCTCCCCCCTACACCTTCCTGCACCAGGACGGCGTCCACAGAGAAGGCGTCTACTATCATGCAAAGTGAAGTCTGCGGCCGGGCGCAGGCAGCCCCCCAAAAAAGAGTGGTTAGTTTGACTTCGCTCTGGCTACAGTTGGCCCCCTGTACTCCACTTTGGCACTCCGTACCATGATGTGTGTCCTTTATGTTTTCGTTCAAGGTTGCCAGGTGCCCTCTTTGCCATTGAACGGTGTCTTGCAATGTTATGGAAAATATTATTCAAGTTATTTTCCAAATCAATATTACTTTTCCAAATAATTATTAATGGGGTGAGGATGATTTTTATTTTAAAGCTTATCGAAATGCAAGTTCATCATGTAATTGATGAACTATAATTGCTTTGGACTGACATTTTCTAGGGCATTACCAAAATATTAAATATTGTTCAATATTCAAATAAGGATTCAAAAAAGAAGTTAATTTATCTGTATTTGTAAGCATGTATAGGAAACTTATTTTGAGAAAGCTATTTGCTTTCTAATGAATTAATATAATTTTCTGAAATATTCCTGAAAGGAATGTTTAACAAGTAAATTTTTGATTATTGTGCTTATAGTATTAAATTAGTTTATTTGTTAAATTACATAGATTGAATGAAATTTAGATATTGTAATCATGATCAAAGGGCTCATGAATGGGTGAAAAAAAAGTTTGGTTGTAATAAAATATAGGCTTGTTATTTTATGCAGTTTTGTTTAAAATTTGATCTAATTTTTATTTTTTGAAAAGTTAAATTCAATTTAGATTTCTTAACATGAAACAGAAGTTAGATTTTCTAGGTCTACAGCAGGCTTTTTCACTGCCTTAATTCGAAATGCGTTGCCTATTATGATGCAGTATTGTGAGATATTGCATTATATTGTGAATATTGTTCAATACCTTGGTCTGCTGCGATTTATTGCATTTTTTTCAAAAAATTCGCTCAATAAAGGAAAATAAACTTACTGCCTTGTGTCTAACAATGACTTAATAAAATTAGATGACAGAAATTTTAAGGAGAAAAAAAAAGATATAAAAAATCCATCATATAATATTTGGGTATCTGGCAATCTTCATATCCTTGATACTCTTATATGAATAATTTTATATAAAGTTCTCTGCACTGTAGTCTATCTCACCAAAAATGACTTTTATATGTTCAAAAATTGAATAAATGTTTAATACAAGTTAATTTTAGATTAAACAGCTTCAAATATATTGTTATATTGATAGTTTTGATGATATTTATATATTATATGCATTTAAAATGTTTATTGTATCTGTTAATTTAAATTTTTTTAAATGTATATTTTTATTCCAAATTAATTTAATATTTGTCTAAATGCCATTGTTAAATATTAATGTAATATTATAAAAGATTTTATCTTAAATTACATTTTTTTAGTATTCTGAAGTTGTTTTTACTATTAATTAGAAATGATAATGACAGGACAGGTGGCTTATAATTTTCATAATAACTCATTCTTGACTGTGTTTGCATACAAGCTTAAAATATGTTACCCTAAATTAATTTAATTATATATATTTTTTTATTTAAAGTCAAAAACATTAAAAAAATGATGAAAGGTAGGTAAATTTTAATATATGGTTTTCTGATTCATTTATGTGTCTTAATTAAGTTAATAACTGTAAAGGACTAATTAAAGAACTTACAATCATCCTCATCTTCCCCAGAAATGTGACTTTTTTTCTTCCATTTTTAGCAAATAATGTAGCTCATTTTTTTTTGAAAATGAGTTTATTAAGAACAGAGAAAATTACTTTATTGCTAATAATAATCTTACTTATAGTTTTCCAGATATTGTAAATTCAGCTTTGGAGATTATAATATTACATTTCTGGGTATTATGAAATATTCATTTGTAGCTTTCCTTTGACTATATGCATTTCTCAACCAAAATTAGAAGGAAATCATATTCATAATATTTTTCCATTCATCGATTTCTCTACTGGAAACCTTTTTATTTCCTTCATGTTCAAGTTTGAACGAAAAAATTGTCTTGTAGTCCAGTACTTCCACTATAAATATCTCATGATCTTGTGTGAATATTTGCTTACAAAGCCTGTGTAAATATGTACTAAAATAATTGTCATGGCTGTGATCAAAACTGTTTGGCCTTTAAGAAATCTGATACATTACATTTGCTTAATTTTTTTACCTTAATATGTCTTTTATATTGCCTAAACTTTCATGAATTCAAACATTAATAATTTTGTGGATACTAAGAACTGTAGGATTAATAAAATTAATATTGTATTGCCCACTAATAAAAAAAAGAACACCTTTAAAAATAGCATATACTCTTGAAAAAAGTAGTAGTTTTTGTTAAGATTTTTTGCGTGATTTCATGCGTGTTAGTTATCAGTCAGAAAATTCACACGCACAAAAAATACACGCAAGAAAATATAGTTTAGAACTATATTCGTGGACAAGTTGTGCTGGTGAAGAAATTGTTATTGCAATTTGTAGCTTGAATAAAGAAAGGTTCCTCTTCTAGAGCTTAGGTATCTACATATTTTATTTTGTTTTAATATTAAAAACACTGCATAGTTGTTTTACTCCGTAACATATTTATTAATCTAATCCTTTCTCTCACTCTTATAACTTCATCAGAAATTTCGTTTTATTAAACGATTATCATATAGGTACAAATCTATGTAAATGTTGCTACTTCAGTGCCTGATTTTAATAAAAACAATATTTATGTTCCTTAAAATATGTATTTTACCATCAAGTAATATCTTTAAATAAAGGCTTGAAATTTATTAAAAATTTTGAAACTACATTTGTGAATCAAATTTTAATAAATAATAATAAAACCGGGGATTATTTATTAATATTTGAACTGCCAAAAAATATTAAAAAAACATTTTAATATTGATTTTGAATGTGTTTTAATAGTTGGAAATTCTCTTTTTACTGTCTTTAATTACTTTTAATTTTTAAAATGTTTCTCTATTTAAAATAAAAATTTCCCTTCTTTTAATGGAAGTGTGGGATTTTATTTGTTTGGCATAGAAACAGATGCAAATTAGATTTTTTGTATAGAGGTTTTGATTGATTATAGTTAAATAGATTCCTATTAAAATTTGTATGCATGTTTGTTTGATAAAGTTAGATTGTTAATTGTATATAGTTTATTGATTAAAACATAAGCAAATAGTGATAATATATTTCTTGGATTTGAGAGTTAATTAAATTGAAATCTTCTTATATTTCTTAAAAGATGCTATTATGTAAGTGAGCTGAGCTTAACCTATTCCCCATATTACAGAGGTTCATTTGATTATTGTGAAAATGATGGGAATACTATTTTCAAGCCTTTAACTTAAAGTTTCACTTCTCTATAATTATTCCAATTTTTTGTCCCATGAAGGGGAAAAACTCTTCTTGAAACAATGTAATTAGAGTTTTCTCTGTACATTATAAAAATTGGATTAAGAACAATGAAAACAAAACAAAAAAAAAAAACAAAGAGTGCCATGTCCATGTGTGTGAAAAATGTACATTGTATTTTTTGACTTTGCATTGTTGTGGCTGCACTGTAGTCAGAGTTAGGAGCTATGCCATTTCTCAGCCTGCGTCACTGCCAGCAACACTTCTTCCAATGTTCATGTGCCTGCACAAGAGGCTGATCAACTGCTACTTCTTCGAGTAATGAGTACGTTGCAATCATCACAGAAATATTGACATTCGAGCGATTTTTGTCATGTGATCTAGTCATTTTAAAGATTTTTGCTGTTGTTTTAATTGTTCATTTATTGTATATATGATTTTCTGTTATCAGTTTTATGCATAATTAGGATTTGTGTCGCAAATATAACGTTGAAGAATTCCAGGGGCCTGCATTCTAAGGAGGCTTATGATCATTCTACTGCCTTGCGTATGTTCGATTCTAAAGAAAAGGTAGACACTTTTCCCTAAATATTTTCGACTGATTTCAGTTCAAACTGTACAATTTAAAATTAATTGTACAACATTTTTAATTTGTGAAGAAATAGGAATAAATAAAATAAGACTTCAGTTGACAAAAATAAAAATAAGCACAATTTCTTTTCTCCATCTTGATTATAAGGTTTTCAAAATATTTCTAACAGCATTATACAGAATGGTAAAGCAATTACAAAAAAAGTAGGATTTGTTAACATTTGTTGCGGACTCAAAAATTTGTAGTCATTGTATTGGTTAACATTTTATTCCTTAAAAAAAAAGAAAAGAAAGTGTCATAATTGGCTCTTTAAAGGACCTTTGAAGATTTGAAATTTTATCTGTGTCTGTAGAATCCCTTTTTTTGTAATGTGTGGATTATGTCATCTTTAATTCAATAGCTCACAAAAATTACCTGAGCGGAAGGAAATTAATAATTTTTTAATGTAGCATAGGAAACTAGCCACTTTTAACGACACGCTTTTCCACCCAGATTATTGAATTTTGAGGGCATTTAAATTTATTAATATAGAAAACGTTTGTTAAAAACTTCCATGCTATTTGTTATTTATAAAAATTTTAAATTTATCAATCTACCTAAATTGTTACACATGCAAATATGAAATAAAGTCAGAAGTAAAATAAAGCAATTTTTTATTTAAATTTAATTAAAATATTTTATTTTAATATCCATTTTTGTATTGTTTATTACCATGGACGTCACTTAATGTGAAAGTAAGTAATGCTATTCGTTTTATATTGTCAAACTCCCCTGGTCTCAAATCGACGTATTGAAATACACATAAAAATATTCATTTAATGGAACCATATTTAATGTCATCAGTTTAAAAATAGATAATTTACACATTCTTTATTTCCAACCTTGTTAACAATTGGCTTTCGTGAAATTTCTTGCGCCTGCTGTAAAGCAGCATCCATGAGGCATTTTCCTATTCAAGGAATTCATATTCTTCAGTCTGGGTTAAAGTGATCTAGATTGATTTATACGCCAGATCTAGATCCGGCTTGAAATCTGTTTAGTAGTTATAAACCACTGCCGCCTGTCATTAAATTACTAAGGGAACTAAATAATAATAATAAACTTAATTCCAGTTTTAAATACAAAATTCTCATTTTTCTTTTCCCATGATATGATAAAAATATAGTTGATTTTGCCCAACTGAATTATCTTTATCAATCGGTTTTCGTTACAAGAAGTCTTTAATTCCCGAAGTGATAACATTAAGCGACACCTGCTTTTTTTTAATACACATTATTTTTACTTTTATATTTGGAAATGGAACAATAGTTAACTATGTAATAAGTCACACAGATTTACTTGAGTTGACATAGAATAAACAACTACGTAAAATATTTGAATATAACTTATTTTTACTATTAATAAATTTAAAAATCCACATTTGTTGTTGTTTTCAGAAAGAAAATGAAACTTTTTAAATTTAATAACGTGATGAAATTATTGAAGCTTATCTAAAAATACTTGAGGTTATTTTTATTTTTGTGTAAAATTATTATTTATTTTCTCCAATTTGTTAAATTTTAGACAAAAGTATCATACTTGCCTTATTTTCCTTTTATGAAACTGCATTTTTCTGAATCTTATTTTATTTATTATTTTTTTAAGTTGTTGTTGTTAGCTAAGCAAAATATTTTAGATGGATTTGAAAGAAAAGTTCTTATTTTTATAAATAAAAAAAAATTCGGAAAATTGAAATACAAAATTTTCTAAATAAGATCTAAAATGGTTTACCGAATACAGTTAAATGTTTTAATTTATATTTGAAATGATTAAATATCAATTAATCAAAGCAGCAAAACTAATTGTACAATGTTGCTCGAGGCTCTATAGTATTGTGTAACAATATGCAATTTCCATATGTTCAATATTATGAAATTTTGTACAATATGTGTGTTCTGTTAGAGATATTAAATTCATCTCTAAATCAAACGAAAATTTTCTTTGAAGTCGAGGCAGAGAGTGCCCCCCCCTGGAGTGTGGACGAAACGAAGGATTATGTCTTTACTTACTGAATGATTAATGTTTGTATTTTTGTCCTTGCAACGTCGTCATTTCGAGCTAAAGCTGAGGCACTTTTGTGCTCAACGCTTTCCGAAGTTTCACTTTGTGTGTGAAATCCACTAACTTTCAAAGCTGAAACTCAATTGCATTTATTGTACATAAGTGCATCTGTGTGATATAGCTTTGCTACTGTCGTCAGCTGTGTTTCTCTTTCAGATTTTCATAGCTATATTGCTAGCCACGAAACACTTTTTATGTGGTGAGAAATGTTCATTATAATTTTTTTTTAGAGTTTTGGATGTATGCTGTGTATCGGATATTTAAAGTTGAGGAATGAATGTTAAAAGTTTTCTCAAATACAAGTCAGTTTTATTTTAAAGATCGTTTCGAGAATTGAATCTTGAAATTCTCAAACCCACAAAGAAGATATTATTTATTGCAATTGATACAACGATGCTTTTTGAAACGAAAACTTTAAAATGTACTATTACTTAAAAGTTAAGTCATTTCACAGTTATTACAACTGTGAGGCACCAAGTTATTTTAAAATTAATATTGTACAATAATATCTTACCTTTGTTTTATGATTTTACAATTTTCTTCATTTCCGAATTTTCAGTTGTATGGGCTAGTCTTTGAGGAAACTTTTCTAATTCCTTTACGAAAATTCTGTTCTGTAGGATTAGTGCTATTCTAATGTTTATAAACAATGACAAACTCTTATAAGCTATTTATTTTTAGAGAGTAATGAGTCTGTAGCAACTTTCTACTTCTTTCATTTACAAAAAAGAGTTGCCATACTGGAAATATTGTTTCGGTGCTAAACTTGTTTCATTAAAAGGAACAAACAAAAAAACCCCCGCTAATATAAGAAAATTCTTATTAAGCTATTGATTCGAAATTTATTTCACTATAATTATTTCATGTCTTAAATAAATAATAAAAATTCTGCAAATCCGTAGGATTTTTAATTTTTTATTTGTATGTACCAAAAGTATTATTTCAGTCATCATTTGTGATTATTTACATCTTAAATTAATCTTCCAGAAAAAAATATAATTAAAATATGGTTAGTATCAAATATGTTACGAATTTTAAGTAATGATAGCGTTTTTAAAAGAAATATGCGAATTACAAAATAAATTATTTTCTATATAATTGAATGCTAAGCAATGCTGTTTAATAATTGCTATGCAGGTGCAATTCATACAACAGACAAAATTGAATTTTTTTTTTTTAAATAGCAGGCTACAGACTCGCCTGCCTTGGTTTTGTGTGTCACTAGATAGACTGTCCTTAAAAAAAGTACAAGTTAATGAAACGTTACTATACTGTCTTAAGAGTTTCAAAATATCGTTCTTAAATAATCAATAAAATGCACATTTTTTTTTGCATGTTTTCACTGATCGCGATTTAAACATTTATGTCAGGTGCGTTTTTACCTTTCTTTCCTCGTTGATGCTAAATGCATTCGAATGAAATTCGAGGATGACCCCCTGGTCCCAGACACTTTGGAGGAGAGCGATTGGATTCAGCCCTGCGCTTCCTGAACTCAGATGAACTGCTGGGAGTCCGGGGCGGGCGTCGCGGCCACCCCACTCCTTCCCTCTGCGCTTGTTTCCAGTCGCCTGTACGAGCACCGGAATCGTATTGCGGTGGCTTTGAGGGATTGTTCTTTATCTCTACACGTGATCGTGAGGATTAGGGGGCGGGGGAGAGAATCTTGTCTCTCCTCCCTTCATTCTACATTTTTCTTTACTTGTGAGTAGCCGACACACCGTTATAGCAAGAGTCCGCTTTTCATTTTTAAAGGAGAAAGTTCGCATATTAACGTTCCTCATTACAAAATTTCTCTTAAGGGCAGTCTGTATTTTAGTTTATCAGTAGTCAGCGAATTCGTGTTTTGCCACTGAAAATGATCGAATCGATGATTCGCAGTTACTTATTAAAGAATCGGCAACGGAAACAGAATCTTCAAATTCTATAATCTTTAAAAATTTTATTTTTGATATTCTGTGTGATATTTTTTTGTGGAAGTTTTTTTATTCGATTTTTAAGTATTTTTTAAATTTAATAATTCTTTTAGTACTTTGAAAGAAATTTTTTTTTTTTGAAAGCTGTGATCTACTGATCTATTTAAGTTTTTTTTTTATTTATAATTTATCATTTTTCTATGCAGTTTTATTAAAAACTTTTTCGTGCTTTAAAATAAATTTGTCAAACATCTTATAAATATGCGTTATGTGTCATATTTATCTAAATTTATTATATATACTTATTTACTATTCACTATTTGTTTTGTTCCTTTAACTTGTTTTATATTTTAATTTTTGATACAGTAAAGTTCCATTTATACGACTTCTAAAGAACTGATGTAAAATAATATATAAACAATAGCTTAACAAATGCATTAAGTACTTGGGACACAATATAATCATCTCGCTTTCAATCCCCATTTAAAATTTTGAAAGTGCAAATGGCGTTCTCGGCATAGCATACTTTCTCCCCTTCATAACATTTCTCATTTAAGCACGGCATTTACGAATTCATGCTTTGTTTCCATGGTGTTCGGGACATCGACTTACTTAGTCATGCCTCTATGTTTGGATGAAAAGATATGTAATAGACATTTTAATTATAAATTTGACGCTATTCCACTCCAAAAAAAAAAAAAAATTTAAAGTGTTTTCATTTTTAAGATTAGAAATTAACAGCTACGAAGTATTGGAAACAATTATCAGATTTTGATATTAAACATTTGGGTCTGAAAGATCACAGACCTTATTATATATCTTGACTACTGTTGTACAGCTTTATTTTAAACACTTTTTATATGTCTGCAGGTGATAATCAATGAAAAAAAATCAATTGTTATCTGTTTGTCTGTGAGCATTATGATCGGTTTTGTAAATCGATCGATCGATTGATTTTATGGCGCAAGAACTTAATCATTCTGAGCCGAACATCTGTTAAATAGAGTCTTCGCGTCGAAACCTAAGGCATTTTAAGTAAAAAATACTATTCAATCAGATGTAAAATCGATTTTAAATCGAATTCTGCTCAGCGAAAGCCTTTTCACCCATGTTTTTACCGATAAAATAAGCTCCTATTTTTTTCGTCGATCTCATTTAAAGAAAATTTATTTAATGGTGAAATTTCTTCGAATTGTTCTTCATCACCGCTGAAGTCAGGAGCAGGTGATTCCTTTCATGCTAATTCTTTAATGAATCATTTTGAAGCTATGGCATTGCGTGCTTCTTGAAGATGAGGGGAGAAAGCGGTGTAATAACTGTGCTTCGCATTATACAACAGAAGTGCTACTTTATCACTACACAGGTGATTCGGAATTGTCGTATAAATGGTACTTTACTCTATTTCCCATCCTATTATTATTTTTATATATTTATTTGATTTTTTAATTATTTATATTGTTTAAATGAATTAAAATTTTACATGATATTTATTTTTGTTACATGTGTTTTGAAGTATTTCTTGCTATAGATATTGTCTACTTTATGCCGAAATAAAAATACAAAGACTGTTCATATTATGAATTTTTTAATACAAATTGCTTGAAATATTCTCCCACGTCCTATGACAATAATGAAATGAAATTAGTATTACCTACTCAGAGGATTCACCGACGATTCTTTCCAGTAATCCAGTTGGGCATAAGATCACGTATAGATGGGATTAAATATTTTGGATTACACCAGTTTCTCCCCCTAAAAAAATCGAATGATGTCTCGAGGAGAGGGTAGGTAAAGAGATGGGATTCTTTTCTATGGTAATAAATATATCTTTTCTTTTATAAACATAGCTGTTGATTAGATATCTTCACACTTCGTTGAATGTTCCATTGTTTATTCTTTTTTTTCAACAGGCAAATTCTTCATATGCAAAACATCAAGTTTTACATTCGATAAAAAAATCGATAGAAGCCATACAGGATGTCTCAAAAATTGAAAAAAAAAAAAAACTGTCATTTTTCTAAATATTTTAACAAGACATATATTTCAAATTATACTGTTAAATAAAATGGGCAATTACATAAAAACACTGGGTTTTTTTTTTAGACTAATATGAAATGTTTAAAAAATTAAGTTTTTATGTCCATTCCCAAAGTGTAAAAGTACCATTTAATCTTGCATTCATATCAATCCCCACAAAATGTTACGCTTCTTCCACATTTGGCGTTATTTTTACGCAGCAATTTTTTTCGATACCTTGCTCTTACCCAGCAACCTCTTTACATCCTTATTTCTCTGTTCATTGGATAAGAGAAAGAAATTATGAAATAGCATCGAGTGTAGAGGTAACTGACTTCCTGAAATTCATTTAGTTTGGAAGATTAAAAGAATATCGTTATTTTATTGAAATGAATTATACAGGGTAAGTCAAAATGAATATAGCGATTACAAACGGCTATAACTATTTAATGAAAAAATATTTATCGATAAGATTTACACAGAATGTAGAAGAATCTTCAAAATTTTATATACAGAAGTCATAGATGTTCTATTTGACTTCCCTTGGTCACACGGTCACGGTTTCATTTGCAGCCTCTTTCTGAGAACACGCCATACAGTTTTTTGTGGAATGTTTAACTCCCTACTACCTTCGTACGTCGATTTCCGTGGGCTTTGTTGATACGTTTCGCGAATTTTTTCAACGTTTTCCGATGAAACACGTGGCCTTCCGCTACTTTTTCCTTTGCACAAACATCCTGTTTCCTCAAACATCCGATGCCATCTGCGTATGTTGTTCGCATTTGGAGGTTCTTCATTGTACCGCTGACGAAATTTTCTCTGCACTGTAATAACAGAACGGCAACTGTGAAATTCCAACACAGAGAATGCTTTCTGCACAGGACTAGCCATTTCCACTAATGAGACGCCGCGCTGAACAGGTTTCTTGTCGTTGCGAAGTTCGATTTCGCGCATGCGCAGGCATCCGCTTGGCTGCACGTGCGCTTTACGTTAATAAATTTTGAAGTTCCGTCTACATTCTGTGTAAATCTTATCGATATATCTTTTTTCATTAAATAGTTATAGCCGTTTGTAATCGCTATATTCATTTTGACTTACCCTGTATTTTCCTTGCCCACTGACTCATTATAGCTCTTTTCACTTACAACTTTCAGCCTTATGGGAGGGCATTGGAAAAATGAAATTAAAATGTTTCGTCACCTCTCGAAACCAAACTCCTGTGAGGGTCGAATTCGCTCAATTATGTACATTTTTTTCTACAATACGTGGATGAATGTGTAATGTCACAAAACTGATTTTAAAATCAATTAAAAATACTTAATTATTGATCATCTATTAATTGAATTTCTTAATCATATTGAACTCGTTAAATTTTAGTCGATTTAGATTGGGAGATTTAATAGTTTAAGAAAAATAGATAATCGTGTATTGGATTATCTGTAAATCACGATTTTTTCGAAAATAATTAAATAAAAATATTTGATAAATTGCAAAATTTAATATTTATTTTAAAAATTAGATTTAAAATGCTAATAGTTAAAAAAATGTTAATTTTCAAAATGAAGCAAGCAGAGAACTTGAAAGTAATTTATTAAAGTTCATTACAATCGATAAAATAATTGTTTTATATTACATAAAATTGTCTTATTGCAAAAGATTACTTATATATTCTATGAAAAACGTTAAAATATATGCATACAGCCCCTTTACGGTTTTTTAAATATATTTTCGTACAATTTATTGATATGGTATTTAGTTTAAGTACATTTTACAGTAAAGTTCGTAAATTTTTATACTATCTGTACCGTGATTCGTAAGAAATATCTGTGTATGGTTCTGTTTTTAAAATATATAATGTATTCATTGTTTTATGTATGAGTATGGAATTTTTACTTTTACTACAAAGCATAATTTTCTTTGAATGAAACATTTTCTTTATCATTTGCAAGCAATTAGAACTAAACTGATATCTGAGTAAACTCTTGTTAATATTCTCAAAATGTCTGAACTCTGCCGAATATGGAAAGAAGTTATTTTCCCTCCAGAATTATCGTTTTTCGTGGCCAAAACACCGGAATCTCTCTGTTCGTGAGATTTTGTCTTTCATCACTCGAATGTGTGAACGAAGTCTTCCTTCTAGTGAGCACGAACAGTTTCTTATAGTAGTTCGTGCCATTTATTAAGCGGAAAAAAAAATTCAACTAATTCGTTATTTTTTAGAGTGTAATGTACTAATGTCTCTCAGGGTGATAATCTACAGAGTTGAGAAGTTTATTAATTGGTATTCTGTTTTGTAATGTAAAAAAAGGGGAACTGTATCCTTTTTTTTACTTGACAAAAGCGAAGGTATTATGTATGCTGAATATGATTCTACAATGTAATTCTTTTGTTTTTTGTTCTTATTTTAAAAATAAACAAACTTGAATTGAAATTTTGTTTGATTCCTTGAAGTTGCGCTCAAGCTGTGTGAATTTTTGCAATATGTTTTACTATTAGCATTTCTTCATTAATGTCTTGTACTATTTGTGCATGTTGTTAAATCGTATCAAATGTCACTAATTTAGCTTTCTGATAAATTTTATGCTAACGATAATGAATAATTCACTACACTTCATGTGCTAATGAAGCACTTTTAATTAAAACTCATTCAGAATTTAGATATATAAATAAAATTTCTGCTACGTCAGTGATTATTTACAAATATTTGGTTTAAATACATAAAATCCAACATTCACAAGAAAAAAAAAATTCTACATGAATTTTACCACAAACAATTCTTTTTCGTGCCAAGATCACAACTGACAGTAAGCATAATGACGTCAAAAGAGAAAAACCGCTAAGAAAAATTTGTACAATTCGTTTTCTTACTGAATTAAAATTTTGCAAGAATTTCAGTATATTATTGTTCCATTACAATAAGAATTCTTGCTGCATTTGTCATACACAATGAAAGGAATAAAAATTTAAAAACAATTTCCTAAAAAGTAAATCTACAAAAAAAATTATAAAGATTATAAATTTCTTTTGTAATTATTAAAGTAATTAAAGATTAATTACTTTAAAAAAAGACATTTATAATGTAGAGAGTAAACTTTAAATTTTATAAATGTAAGCAGCCTTAGCGATGTTTACTCTACTTTAACACACGTCTTACATTACACATATTACCTTGTTATACACATAGTTAAATTCTTGAAAAAAAAATCATTTCAGCTTTTTAGTCTTTCTTTACATCTATTTGAATCTCAACTAAATGTTATGAATATAAGATTTTAACTAATTTATTTTACAAATTCTTTTCTTGAGAAAACTTTGATCTTCTTCTTTTCTGCTGACTTACGTAGCATGCATTTGAATGTATTGCTACTTGGACAGCTGGGCCCAAAAAGTGAAACCCGCCAACAATTGCGATGTCGTATCCAACCACTTTTGTTTTTCAGTTTTTGCATTCGCTGAAAAATGAAATAGTCGGATACGACGTCGTAGACAATAGCTGAATATACAAATAGTCAAACTTCTAATGAGTTGGCTCAAAATTTGAAACTTATCTTCCATTCTGTTGATAAAATTGTCTACCAAATTTCACCCATCTAGTTGGCTTGAGCTATCGAGGCCACATCCTTGCATACGGACAGAGGGAATTCCTGCAAGATCGGGCAGCTCATCTAGAATTCCATACATTTGATATACGGGCAATGCACCAAATTTCATCCATCTAGGTCATTACACTTTTGTATTATCGTATTCTCAGATTCACAGACAATGCGATTCTAAAATTCGAGACTCTTGTATGAGCGTCGGGGAGGGGGGGATCGTGCAGGTTCTTCAAAATTTCAAGGTCGAATTGTTCGACTAAAATATTTTTTCATCTTTTCTTCTATGTGAAAAGTAAAAACAATACCAATAAATTGTTTTTTTCAATCATTCGCACACAACTATGTGCAAAATAAGTTATAGGATTTTAAGTAAATAACCACATTTTATAAATAATTTATAATGTTTTTATTGTTTTGGTAGTAAATATCCTTCTAAAAACAAGTAATTAAAAAAAAGCAATTTTTTAAAATCAATTCCTACTTTGCATATAAGGAAAGATTTTATTTTAGTTACTTTTTACTAAATAGTTACAATTGTTTTTCTCCTGTTCCACTTTACAACGGAAAGAGGGATGCAGTAGCTTCTGAGTTTATGGACCCCTGAGCATCCGAATAACGACCACCTTTGACTCAGTACCTCCAGCCCGTATAACTTCCGACATGGTGACCAGTTTCGAACTCGCTGCACAAAGGATGCGAATCCATTGCCCTAACAACCAGGCTATCCCGTCTTAACAAATACATCTACTGTAAAGGCGATAAAATTAGTTTTTAATTAATTAATAAAGAATAATGAATTAATTTTTTGAAAAAACTGTATGAACATCAAATGTCATCTATTACAAGTTTTAAGAAATTTACTTGAAATTGATTGGCCGAAAAAATGGTATTTTATTTACGATTGAAAATTTGAACAAGATATATATGTAGCGATTGAAGGTCGCAGTTCGAACCTGCAACGCTTGGGGCCTGCAGCCGAGTAACATAGCCACTACACCAAAAGTTGACTTCGGTATGGTAGATGTTATCTGACTTATAAGGCTAGCGCTACATATATATACACTAGCTTTTACCCGCGACTTTGTAAATTTTGATATATATATTGAGGAAATTTTGGAATATATATTTGAGAAATAACAGTCTAATCATAATGTAGAATGTTAGCAAACCGTATGCATGAGACGTGAATTTTAAACAATTGGGAAAACAAATGCAGATTAGAAATTTTTAATTCCAATTAATCTGTTTTATTTTTATTTAAAAGTACTTCTGATGGAATCGAAAGATCTATTAAGTAACAATGATTAGTTTTAAATGTATCAAACACTACGAAAATAAACAGAATCGTCTGAAATAACCGGTCCAAAACATGTTTTATCTAACCTCATTAGCGTGGGGGAAAAAATTACTTAAAAACTATGTACTTAAAACTACAAGGGTACTTTTCCGTTTGCCAAGCGCAAACGAACAACCGCCAAAGAAATTTGAGAAAATTTGGCGGAATTCTAAATTATTTGCTAACGGAAATATACCACTATAAGCATATATGAAAAATATTTAGTTAATACAAATACAATTTAATTACAAAAACGCATAACAGAATACTTTTGATATACAGTCATTTTTGTCAAAAAAAAAAAGAGTGCTGAAGTCGGCGTTGTTGAGTTTGTTTCAGAGTTTCAGCAGCGCGTCGAGTCGCCAAATATTCGGCGTGCTGTAGTCGTCTCATTTCTGCATGCTTCTGCGTTTCGGTTGATCTAGAAGTGGCCTGTTGCTCAGCGTGCTTGATTCTGCCACCTTAAAAAATATGCTGTGACTTCGCTAGCAGCGAGAGCGAAACGTAGAGCTGGAGAGGAAACCCAGTAGTTTCGCTAGCTCATTAAATGTAAGGATTCTGAGAATAACATGAACAGCGTAAGAAAAAAATGAATACATTTGCTCTTAATAGCTTCAATACTACAGAGTGATGCTTTTCTTAAAAAGAAATTGGAAAGAATAAATACACTTACTCGGTTCAACTATGTTTCTTTATAAGCAGGAAACGATGTAAGAATTAAAACACACACACACAGCTAAACTTTTCAGTGATGAAAACGCCTTTCTGCCAGGTTAATAAACCACAAAGAATTCCATTAGAATAGTAAGATAATATTAAAATGAAAAACGGAAACAGAAAAATAAAAACAAATGTTTCAAAAAGCTCGGGCAGATGTTTTCAGATATTTTTTTTGTTCTGATGAAAAAGTCTTTTTGTTTGGAAAGTGTGCAATAAATCACAAAGAACCATTAGAATAATAAGATAATATTAAAATGAACACCAGAAATAGAAAAATAAAAACAAACAATTCAAAAGCTCAGGCAGATGTTTTCAGATTTTTTTTTCGTCGGAAAAGTTAGTTTTTAATTAATCAAAAATTCCTCAATTATTCAAAAACCACTCAATTATACGGAATAAAAATTAGCCTATGTTCTTCTGTAGACTATAATATATATCTGTGCTAAATTTTATCCAATTTCCTTCAACCGTTCTGGCGTGATTGAACCCCATCATCCATCCAAACTTTCACATTTATAATAGTAGTATATATATATATATATATATATATACTGAAGTGACAAAAGTCATGGGATGACTGTTAATATCGTGTCGGTCCTCCTTTTGCCCGGCGAAGTGCAACAACTCGACGTGTCATGGAGTCCACAAGTCGTTGGGAGACCTCTGCAGGAATATTGAGCCATGCTGTCTTTATAGACGTCCATAATTGTGAAAGTGTGGATAGTGCAGGAGTTTGGGCACGAACGGACCTTTCGATGATGTCACCATAAATGCTCGATGGGATTCATATCGGGCGATCTAGGTGGCCAGATCATGCGCTGGAATTGTCTGGAATGTTCTTCAAACCAATCTCGAACAGTTCTGGCCCGGTGACATGGCGCATTGTCATCCATAAAAATACCATCGTTGTGTGGGTACGTGAAGTCCATGAATGGCTGCAAGTGATCTGCACGCAGCTGAGCATAACCATTTCCAGTCAATGATCGGCTCAGTTGCACCAGAGGACCGAGTCCATGCCATGTAAAAACAGCCCACACCATTATGCAGCCACCACCAGCTTGAACAGTGCCTTGCTGACAGTTTGGGTCCATGGCTTTGTGGAGTCTGCGCCACACTCGAACTCTACCATCAGCTCGTAACAACTGAAATCGTGACTCATCTGACCACGCCACGGTTTTCCACTGGTCTAGGGACCAGTCGATATGCTCCCGAGCTCAGGAGAGTCGCTGCAGGTGATGTCGTGCTTTCAGTAAAGGCACTCGAGTCGGTCTTTTGCTGTCATAGCCCAAGAAAGACAAATTTCGCAGCACAGTCCTATCGGACACGTCCCTCGTACGTCTCACATTGATTACTACAATTATTTGACGAAGTGTTGCGCATCTATTAACATTGACCATTTTACACAGACGTCGGCGGTCTCGGTCGTTAAGTGCAGGTGGTCGCCCACTGCGCAGTCCATGATAGGATGTGATGCCTGAAATTTCATACTCTCGGCACACTCTTGATACTGTGGATTTCGGAATGTTGAATTCACTAACGATATCCGCAATGGAATGACCCATGCGTCTAGCTCCAACTAACATTCCACGTTCAAAGTCTCTTAATTCTTGTCGTGCCGCCATAAATCAAGATAAACCTGTTCACATGAATAACTTGAACACAAATGAAAGCTCTGGAAAACGAACTGCGCATTTATACTTTTTCGCTGCGATACTACTGCCATCTGTATATTTGCATATTGTTATCCCATGACTATTGTCACTTCAATGTGTGTGTATATATATATATATATATATATATATATATATATACATAAGAGAGGGAGTTAATAGTAGGAATTGAATAAAAAGGATAGTAAACGACCCTGCCATCCTCTGCTGTGTGTAAAAAAAGAAAGTTTTCAATCAATGGGAATATAATTTTGATGATATCCTTGTATTTCGCGAAATTTATAATACGTAAAATTTTGATTTCTACTTTGTACAGTAATTTTGCCTCAAATTTAAGTTGTCAATTTCCCCATATCTGGGGGGGGAACCGCTTTTGAAGTTATTCTGTTTGTGATCATAGTAAATCTAAAACACAAATAGTAGACAGGGCTCTGTTTTTAAATCAAAACTGGGAATGTCTATCAAATAAGCTTAGCTAAGATATGTTGTATAGACACTGGTTATTGCTCTTTCTTTCTGGACTGAAAAATAAGTGCATTCGTTTAATTTCAAATCAGTTTTCATTATACGGGTTTATAGGTGAATTTACAATCGTATTTACAGCGCAAGTATAGAAAGGCTAAAAAATATTATTCAGTTAATGACAAGTACTTGCCCCAACAAGAAGCAGCTGTATCGTATTTTTTCACCTACTGCGGATGCATTAGTAGAGTTTGGCGGATTTTTTTGGCGTGAAAAAATTGATCAGTCATCAAACATTTGTGGTGCAACGAGTATCAAAAACATTTTATTATTGAACTTGAAAGTTGTGTAACAACTCAACTCTACCTTGTGTATGACTGGTGCTCGAAAGACTGGATATACCTTTAAGCGTTACTTCCGTTATCTCCGATAGTTTTATTTAAATGTTTTAAATGTAAATTAACTGTAAATATTAAATGCTTATGTATCTTTAAACAGACCACACATTCATTGCGACATTTTATGCTCTTTTTAATGTGAGTTATTTTTATTTTATTTGCTATATTGTACTAAATTTAAGTATGTTGACCTTTTCTTTATTTTACAATTTTCTTTGTGTAAACATTCGCCATTTTAAAACGACACGCAGTGAAAAAGAAAAATTTAGGGACGCCAAATCGCATAGAATCACAAATAGAAAGTCTGAATCTATTTTATGAAATTGTGGCAAGTATCTATTAGTCCTTTCATACGCGTGCGCTGCTTACTGGCCACTTTCTAATTGGCCGAGTGTAAACTCACCTTAACTGCAGACCTGTGTAAATTAATTGATGGACGGTTAAAATGCTATTTTCTTCATTATGTCATGAAACATAAAACCAGCGGTCTCACGTGAGCATAACTTTCTCAGCTTCGAAAAGATCCTGGACTTGCTGAATTTTGCAATGCTTTGCTATTGCTGATTTTAGTATGCTTATAGACTAAACGAACACACTTGAAAGTTGATATCAATTATTGCACTTAATTAAAATTAAATATTTAAATATGATTTTTTATTTTTATATTTTGGACTGCATTAATTGTAATTATTGTTATATTCAACTTCGGTCCATCATATTTCTTTCGAATATAATTTTGGTTTAGCATATAGACAAACAAATTTCCTTGATTTTCCTGCAAAGTCAAACCTCAAAAAACAAGAGAAAACGTTAATTTTCCATGAGAAAAACGTAGAATTGCCAAGTTAAATCCGCATACTTATCATGGTTCACTTCAGATTATCACACTTATATTGCCACTAAGAAACCTAACAAAATATTAAATGGAATTTCGAACACAATATTTAATTTTCACTTTATAAGAGTCTCTCACACCTACAAAAAGTGCAATCGATTTTGCAGTTAAATAAAATAGAATAAAAATTATATGTTCTTTAATCTTTGATAAGTACTCCTTTGCGACCATCAAGAACTGAAAAGTTCCCACCTCTGTGTTTGCAGGGGGTGACTGCCTTCTTACTACCCATGAAAAATTCGAAAAAGTCAAACTGTAAAACATATCTTGCTTATAAAACAAGTTACAACTATGCTTTTTTGTGAATATGGTTAATTAATTATTTTACACATTATTAAATTAGATTAAAATGGCATAAATTTCCTATGCTATATTTTATATAAAATATCAGTAAAATATAAAATTCTTTTTATGATAAGGTTTTTTATTTGAGTCAAATAAGATTTAATTCACTTATGAAACTTGAAATGTAAAAATATAAGTATTATTTAGTTCAATTTTCGATATACTGTGCTGTTTCATACTTTTTTATCAGTGATATTCTTAAAAGTTTATGTGACCATATCCCCCACCCCCTTTTCTAAATTCAGTGCATTTCATTTTGGAAAAGAAAACAAGAAAATTTAAAATCAAAGCTTTTTAAACACTAAGTAAAGCAGAATCTTCAGTAAATGTAAAATTTGGAATATAGTCTTTTAAATTAAGTATTCATAATTTCAGTGCGAAAAAATGTTTGCATTACATTCAATATAATCTTATTATATAACAATACTGCAGTCATTAAAAAAAATTTCAATCCAGACTATGTAGAATGATGTGTGTAGATTATGAAGAGCTGACTTTACTGTTTAACATTATTATCACCTTCTTTGACGATGCGTAATACTACTGTGTTAGATATCATAATTTTGACAATTCAATAGCGAAATGCAGATTATGCAGCAGTAAAAAATGAAACGTTTTAGAATGATATGATGATATGATTTGATTGAGAAATGTTCCGCTGTCGTATCTGTTGCCTGTGCCATGATAGATCTGTAATTTAATACAGAATAGTGAACTTTCTGAAATTACCTGTTGAGCCGGCATTCTGCCTTGGGGAAACTTGTTTTCCCTGTGATCAGGGCATCCCGGGTTCAAATCCTGATTCGTGCATTCTTTATCCTATGTTCTATTGGTGAATTGTGTGAAAGAGACCCCCCCCCTTAAAAAGCGAGTGTGTGAGTGTCATCTTCATATGAGCTTGAAATCAGACTTATGCCCTTGGATACTCAGTGGCCTTTACCCTCCGAAGCTACTGCACAAAACTCTGCTTAAGTCGCTGACTTCGTCAGCGGGTTTGCCTATGAAGTGTCATATGTAACAATTGTTGAAAAAATAATCTTTCAGGATATGCTTATAAAAGAACTATTTAATATTTTATAAAACTATTTGATAAAAAATATATCAGACAAATGGATTTTAAAAGACCAATTGCTATTACTTAAGTTAGCTAAAACTAGCTGACTCCTCTGCAGTTTTGACTTCATCGATATTGAATATAAAAAATGAAATCACTACTAAGACGGAGAAACAAGATTGATCGAAGCACTTTAAATCGGTAATTTTGTCATTGCTCTTTAAGCGGCAAAGAAACGCTTCAAATTCTCTTTTCAATAGGGCCTGACTTACAACAAGTCTTTCATTCAAGATGTGGGGGCACTTAAAAAAGGAAACTGAATAATGCGCGGGGTAGTTTTTTCACAATTGGCTGTTTAAACAAGAACGTTGTAGTTGAAACGTTTGTGGTAATGAAAAACTTAAAAAGAGATGAAGGCGTTTTACAAGGAAAATGATAGTTATGGTGATAGAAATGATTTTATGTTAGTTCTCTTAATACATTGTTTTATGGCCTATACTTAATATGTTTGTGAGGCAAATAAAAAAGTACGGTTGCATGATTTTAATTAGGAGCAATAAACATGTTCAATTAAGAATTGACAACTAAAGTGAAATGCACAGCAGCAAAAAAATTCAACGTAAAATTGAGTCTTTGCGCACTTTTATTGATATTTAAGATATGATAATCAGAATCTGGTTTAGTTGTATATAAACTGTACATATAGAAGTTTTTGCAAATAATCATAGCTGATACTATAAAATTTGAGCTCCCCGATCTAAAAAGAGACGACATCGTTATGACAATGTTTTTCTCAATTAATATTTTAATTTCAGCTCCATATGCAGCTTTTCTACTAAATATTATGCACTGCTAATTCAGTTGTCAATTTATAAGAGTTCTGAAGAGTGAACTTATTCGAATTTGCAATAGCTCGAATAAGAAGAGTCTTTATTTAAAAATTTTGGCGCAGTGAGACGAGTTTTATATTTTGATCATAGTTTGAGAACTATTAGCAGTTAACGGAGTTTTATTTATTCATCTCCTTGGTATATCCAAAGAAAAGGATCACCTGTCGATTTGTCAAAACTTATATACATTTTATATCAAGAATCATTACGGCAATCCCGTAATAGTTGTTTTTAACGAATGAATTGTTCAATGACTAAGCTGAAAAACTGGCAGGCAGTCGGATTAAATATACTTGTGGAAAAAAAACTTGTAATGTTTTCTCATTTTTTTCAATTCAAAGAACATTTACGAGCAAATCTACCAATAAGGAGCGTTTTATTTAGCAATCTACTAATTATCTAGTTATTATATGTATGCAGTAAAAAAACAGTTCATATTATTCGCGTTGCAACTTTGGGCAAAATGAAAAGCAGGTTGTCGTTATCAAATCTGTTGTTCTTTCTGTGTTACTTTTTTGCTGTTACTCTGTACGTTTGCATGCACAGAAGACAAAATTTCTGTCACGATTAGTTTTCACGACTCAGAAAATCGACAGAATTTTAATGTCCCACGCTATTACCAAAATTTCTTTTTTGTTCCTTCATGCGATTAATTTTTGCGACACAATTTGAAGGTTCTTCGAAAAGGGGAATTTATAGATAGTAATTTGTTAATCAGAATACTTGCAAGATAATGGTGCGATTTTTAATAACTATAATTCTATTTATTACAGAGGATTAACATTGTTAGAGTCATAACTACTGTTTCGTATTACGAACGAGACCTCATTATAAATATCTCATATAAATATAAGAGGTGAAAATTGCATTTCTTTTTTTGCAAAAAATAAGCTCAAATCTTAGCTATAATGAAACCACAACCAAGTTTCGGTTCTCGAATTCTTTTTTATTTTCCTCACTGTGTTGCCATTTACAGTTTTCTAATTGTAAAAGAAATATAACGATTACGATTAAAGTAATCGATTCTCAACACTCCCACTTTTTGTATTGATTTTATCAAAACAAAACTTACTAAAATGATCAAAGTAGACAAAAAATTAAAGGTTTGGGAGCGAAGAAACCTTAGTGATTTTACAAATGACACGAAAGGGTATTCTAACAGATATGTAAAGATTTGTACTTAAAGTCTCTAAAACAAAGACGATAAAGTCCCTTCCAGTCAAAGGTCAAGTATCTTTGGCATTTTCACTCGACGACCCCTTCGGGTACACTTTGCTTCAGGTGTCTGTAGAATATTGTCTCCAAACGGGTCAGCACAAGTTTCTTGGTTATTGTCTCCAGAAGCATCCGAACTCTGTTTTACGGTATGAGGGTTGTTAGTTGGTAAATCTTCAGATCTTATTTCTAAAGGAAAGAGTCGCTGTAAAGGTCTAATAAGAGTAGTATGAGCCAGCTTCACTTGTGCAACTCTTTGTTTACCATCCTCACCCGTGATCAACTCCTCGACCCGTGCTAAAGGCCCCTCTATTCTCTTAAAATTATCAGATCCCACAAGAACGATATCACCCACCTTCAATTTGTAACGTTGTTTATCTTCAGGATTTTTAACTAGCGCAGCGAGATATTTTTTTTTTGGAATCTCCTGCGGAAGCTCTCACGAACCTTCTGAAGGTAGCGTAATCTTGCTCGTAAATGGTTTCCGTCAATCATATCTAGGTCAATAGTGTAGCAGATTAGTGGGGAAACAATCTCACGCAAAAAAATGGACAGGGGTTAAAGGCTTTGGCTCTTCAGGATCCTCAGATATGTAGGTCAAAGGTCTTTGATTGATGGTATATTCACAGTCAGTCAATACAGTAAGCATCTCTTCGTAGTTGAGGTGAGCTCTGCCAATATTCCTCTTCAAAAGATCCTTGAGAATTCTAATCAGGTGCTCCCACCATCCACCGTACCAAGGTGCACTTGGGGGATTAAAATTTCATTTTATTTGTTGTACTGCACAGTCAGTCTGAATAGCTTCCCAGTCTAAATTTTGAAGTACTCTTGATGTACCTTGAAGATTTGTACCTTGGTCTGTGTAAATAACACCGCATCTCCCTCTACGCGCAATGAATCTTCTCAGGGCCTGAATGAAGGCATCAGTTGACAAAGACGTTACCAACTCAAGGTGAACGGCCTGATACACCGCACAAGTAAACAATATGATCCAAGCCTTGGTACCTCCCCTCAGAAAGACTGGGCCTGCTAAATCTGCGCCAGCAACTTGAAAGGCAGCAACTCTTTGTACACGATCAGCTGATAATGGAGCCCACTCTGTTGTCGCATGTTTTACAGAATGTCTCTTACAGGGAATACACTTAGACACCACTTCCCTGATAATCCTCCGTCCTCTGGGGATCCAAAATCTTTCTCTCAAATGTCCCAGTATAATCTGTACACCAGCATAATTTAGAGACTTATGTGCATATTCAATTAAACGTCGAGTTATTGGATGATCAGGAAGTACAATTGGACATTGAAAGTTCTCGTCATCTCCACTAAATACAAGGCGTGTTCTGACTTTCAGTACTTCTCCGTCTTCATAAAATTTCATGGAAGTTTCATACTTTCTCCTGTTTACTTCTGAACATTCATTCTGAATCAACCTTATTAGACATAATTCAGCACTTTGGAATTCTTCACTGGACACTGGTCCTTTAATCTTCCCTGAACTTTACGAGAGTTCACACAGAAACGAAGAATCCACGCTACCATCCGTACTATCATTGAGTATTTTGAAAAATATAAGAATCTTTGACTCACTACTTCTTTTTGTACACTTGTTGCGCTCGTCACTATCTTCCTGCATTCCTTCAACGCTTCCTCCGGACACGAAAAGCTCGTTTCTGCCCATGATCTTTCATCTTCTCTTAGCCATGAGGAGCCATTCCACCATTTCTACTTGAAGAGGTCTGACCAATTACAGGAACGAGATGGCAAATCTGCAGGGTTTAATTCTCCTGGTATATGTCTCCATGCGTTGATGTCCGTCAGCTCTCTTATTTCCTTTACTCTATTCCCTACAAAGGTATTCCAAGGTTCTTGCTTCTTGATCCATGCTAAAACAACCATAGAGTCACTCCAAAAGAATGTCCTAAGAGACGATTTCAGAGATTCTTGAATAGATTTATATAACCGAGCAGCGATGGCAGCTCCTAATAATTCCGCTCTGGGAATAGTTGGACGGTTCATTGGCATCACTCTGGATTTTGCAGCCACCAAATTTACAAAAACCTCTCCTTGATTTTCACATCGCAAGAATGCACAGCAAGCGTAAGCAAATATTGATGCATCTGAAAATATGTGTAAAGTTGCATCATCGAATTTTCCTGTAAATATTCTTCTTGGAATAGAGCATTTTTTGATCAGATTTAGATGCCTTTCCCAACTATGAAATCTCACCTTAAGATCCTCAGGAAGTTCCTCATCCCAATTCAATTTCCTTTTCCAAGCTTCCTGTAGGATCAATTTTGGAACCAGCATTGCAGGGCAAGAAAATCCTATTGGATCATAAACACTGTTTACTATCGAAAGTAAGATTCTTTTAGTTGGTGATAGACTTTGGTCGACAGATGTTTTAGGGAAAATACATGATATTTCATCTGTATCACAATTCCATTGAAGTCCTAGTATTGACTGAATTGAGTCTTCTGAATTACCTGTAGAGGACCAGCATCGTAAGTTAAAACATCCAGCTGCCATTATCTCAATAGCTTGTCTCTTTAGAACTTGAAACTCATCTTCATCTTTCACACTCGTAACCAGGTTATCCACGTAAAACCCATCTTCTAATCCTGTCGCGGACGCCATGTTTCGTATTACGAACGAGACCTCATTATAAATATCTCATATAAATATAAGAGGTGAAAATTGCATTTCTTTTTATGCAAAAAATAAGCTCAAATCTTAGCTATAATGAAACCACAACCAAGTTTCGGTTCTCGAATTCTTTTTTATTTTCCTCACTGTGTTGCCATTTACAGTTTTCTAATAGTAAAAGAAACATAACGATTACGATTAAAGTAATAGATTCTCAACAACTATGCTTTAATCTTGAAATTTGGAAGAAGTAAAATATTGGGATTTATAGCATCAATGGCACAAGCTTTAATCAACTAGAATACAACATTATTAACTAATTGCAATACAACACACATTGCCAAAATTTCGTTACATAAATAAGTGTTCCCACGACAAAATAATACAATATATATTACTACAATGGCATCTAGCGAGAAAACATGACAAAACGAACATTACACAACAAGACGAAGAATGTGGTGAAATATCACCATTTTGATAAGCTGACAAGCTTATGCCTCTTTCCAACCATATCTTTCTATAATCTAAATATGAACATGGTAGGAATATATTTTGAATCCTTTGCCTGGAAATGGAAACTAGTGTAAAAATTATCGATATTCAGATACCAGAGAGGCCAGAATTTTTGCTGTTTGAATTTCCAGGATATTTTTCACATGTTTCTAATATCTTCAGAACGATGTTGCTTTATTTTATTCTGTTTTATTATTGCACAATATGTTCTTAACTGTATTTGACAAATTGTTTTAACTAAAAAGTTAGGTTAAAAACTCTTTAACTAAAATCAATGTTAAATTTGTGACGGCATGTTAATTTTCCTGACACTAGATGGCTTCATTAGTCAACTAATATTTAATGATCTAGCAATTTTAATAATATTAATATAATAATAAGAAAATAGTAAATTCCTTATAATATTTACTGGAATAATAATTATAAATTTTTACAGCAAATATTCTAAGTTCATATATATATATATTTTTTTTTTGTATTTTCTTTTTAAATATATTTTCTGTTAACGCATGGTGATAATATCTTAACTGTTCGATAACTTAACTGCTTATAAAAAATGTTTGGCGATCAGATTCAAATCTGGCGTCGCTTGTGTAGTTGTTAAAATGTGGAGTCTGCAGTTGTCAAATAAATCCTATAGAATGAAGTAAATGTTATGTTCTTGAAGTTGTGTTATTAATAACTATTTACATAACAAATTCAATTATTAGAAAAAAAAAACGTACCCATAATTTTTACTTATAGAATTTTAAATAAGCTTCAATTATGCATAACCCCGCCCACAATACTCTAACCAACAGTAGGATACATTCTTATCTAGACTGACTTTCAGTCAACCAGTCATACTATATCAGAACTGTTTGATAAATTTACCTGTGAAGAATGCTGTATAAAAACCAATGCACGCAGGAAATGATTTGTCTTTTTCTTGTGCGATCTCCCCTATCTAAACTGTTTGCCAACACACCATTCAGAACTGAACAATAATTTCTATAACAGAAAAGACCAGACTAGAGATCGCAATCTCAGGAAACCCTTATCCAAATTCTACATTGACCGCTTCAATCCAAACCTTTGGAAGTGAAAAAGTGGTTCTTAATTTTTAATAAAGTTTTAGGCATTGCATTTAAAAATTTTCATTTTTTAACCCTCTGTGGGCCTGTGTAACTTTCAGATCACATTTTTCATGACCATTGCTCAACTCATTAAACCGAAATAGCAAAATAATTTATATGCAAACTGTTAGAGTAAAACTAAGAGAAACCATTTGATCCAATTGAAATCATTTGTGCTTTTGTCAGTGATTCACAAGCTATGTTTATGTATGCATGTACATTTATACCTTACACCAAATGCAAATTGTTTTATGGACTTTCACATATCAGCTATTACACACAGAAGTGCAAATTTTATAAGCCTGTGTGACTTGAAAGTCACATTATGATTATAACGCAATAAAATTGTTTAAACACAAACATTTGTTTTCATTTGCATATATAGGTTTATAATTTCTGATTTCTGTTCCCAAATATGTTTTTGGGAGTTAAAACAAAAATTCGGCCCATAGACGGTTAAGGTAACTAGCAAATTTGTTAATACATTTTTTTATCACATTAAAATTACATCCTATAATTTTGCTGTTAATTTAAAGCCATTCAATCACTTTCAACCAATCAATCATTCATCTACAAAATTATGAATCTTTCTTGAGCTCACAGGAATAATTAAGAGTTGTATTATCTAACCATATCGCCAACTAAACATTCTTTGGTCTCAACATTGGATTTTTCTAAAATAAAGTATGATATTTACTAACTTTATCAATAACTTGATATTAATTAAATTTCAAATTAATTTTAATTAACAAAAAGCTGAATAAAAAGTAAATAAATATCTTATTTCTTGAAAATTAGAAGACTTATTAAATCAAATTACAATATAATGAATGATAAAGCATCTCAAAAAATTAATATACTTTTGTAATAAGCATAAGTAACAGATGTAAACTTTTATGGAATATTCATAAGCATTTACTTGAGATCACACTGTTTAATTAATACCAGTTTAATAGGTTACTGCAAGATAAAATTCAGAATACAGTATTATTTTAAATGGAGCTAATAGCAGACTGCAATAATCATTGTTCTGGGCAATAAAAACTTTATTTACAGCAATATCATTTAAGATATATACTGACACCTATTGCATCATTTCACTGGAGATACGGTGACTATTTATTCATACATAATAATTTTTATACATAATCAAATTGTCTAACTATGCTTTAAAAATATTCAGTAATTATTAGCAGTCAAAAATTACTTAAAAAAATGTTTATTGAATCCATCTCTTAAATTTAACACCCAATATTTTTCTAATTTAAAAAGAATTTTGAAATTATTAGTTTTTAAAACACACAAAATATCAAAGAATAAGGGAACATTGATTACTTCTAGTTAAACTGTTCATCTTTGACATTTACTTCTTATTTGCTCATGCTTAATTATGGGCTAATGATGACATAAACTGAGCCCATAAATATGCAACTGCTAAGGCTTATCAGACAGACAAATACTGTCTATTTTGTGGACAGTTTTTCATTTATGCCAACAGGCAAATAGTCAAGCAAGATTTTCATAACTGTCAATGAAAACTTGCTTGAAAGTGTTGACGATAGTGATGGAAAGATAGTTTACAAATGAAATTCAACCAATCGTGTATGGATTTGGTAGTGGTAAGAATGACGCAGTTGATACTAACATGAAACTAATTTGTAAGCATATTTCTAAATCACTCCTTTTCTGTAAAAAGACAGTAAGAAAAGTTGTGCGGCCGTCTTATAAAAATCGGCTTTGATTGGATTTATTTATGAAAAGCAGGATTTCTGGAATCTTCTGAATATCAATTATTAAAATAAAATATTATACAGAGAAGTTCATATAAAAATTATCAAAAGATGAATAGATACTAACATCAGACAATAGTCATTAAAACCTGGAAAAATTATTTTTAGAAATAAAAATTTATTAATGTTTATATGAGCTGTCGTTTTTTTTCTGTGAAATATATTTGATCAAGTTGAATCGTTTATTTTTATTTTTTAAAATAACGGTAGAATTTTTGATTATATACTTTGAATTTCCAAAATATTTAGTTAACATCTTCATACAATTAAAAAAATATATTTAACTATGATGCTGATGTAAAGGTTAATACAGACCAATTCATTTTCTAACCAATTAATTGAAATAGAATTATTCAAATTATAAAGAGACATCTGTGAGAATTTTAAAATATGAATAATTCTACTTCTATTTAATATTTTGATGAAAAAAAATGATAATAAAGTTTTTATTTTTAAGATCAAATGCAAACTCACCCACAAAATCTCTTTTAGCATATTTCTATGTTAAATTTGAAATTTACAATTTAATCTATAAAATGCCAATACAGACACATTATGAATTATTAGATTTTTTTTATGTAAACCTGTCATTATTACTGAAAAATTAGCACAATTGAATGGACAGCAATTATCCTAGCATTAATAACATAACAAAACTGTTACTAAAAATAAGTACAGAGAATAAAAGAAACTAAAAATAGCAATCAAAATTTGTTATAAACAGAAATATACGGAATGTATGAACAGGAATCCCATTAACAAAATGAGTAAACAACAGATATTCACAAAACAGGAAGAACAAATAAAGAGTGATAAATTAATCATAAAGGATATCAGTGTTTTTGGGTCTATCAAAAAGCAAATGTCCATTTGACCACGAAAGTGTATTTGCCCGTCTAATAAGGCCTTTATAAAAAAGAAAGAAAGAAAGAAGAAAAAGGGGGAAAAATTAATTTTTTCTTATTTTTAATGACAATCTTTTAGTTTCTGTTCTTTCTCATAAACTGTCAAAAATAATAAATCAGACAGAGAAATTAGCTTAGAATAAAAAGAAAAAATATGAGAAATTAATTTAAAATATTATGAACTCTTTTTCTTTATTTTCTTATTTTTTAATGGTAAAATTCCAGTAATCTGAATTCAAAATAATAGCTCATTCAATTAATATAAACTAAGGAGATTATGATACTACATTAGAGTTTTTCTCATCGAACACTATCAATAGTCCAATGCACTTGTTGATGATGAGACATTCCTTTTTTTAAAACTTGAAACTTTTTTCCTTTCAAATATATGATTTGTCTATCTGACATAACTTCTACTTAATAAGTAAACATTTTTTCCGGCAACATACTGTTAGATCCTTTCCTACAACTGAAGAATGTATCATTGTATAATAAATTCAGAAATATATTATACAAGGATAATATATTTCTTTATTTTATCATTCATTCTCTATGGTCAAGACTCTCTATATAATCTGACAGATGCATGCTTCCAAATGTGTTGGATTAAAGACAGATTAATTAAGCTGGATTAATACTTAAAAAGTAAAAATCATATATTAGGTTAAACTCTTAAATTTAAACAATTTAATAAGAAAAAAAAACAAAAACATTTTTTTTATATAAAAACATTACATACTTTTAAGGAAGGTCATAGCTAATTTTCACAAGTCCAATAACTGTCTGGAATAGTTCAAATAACAGAGTTGCTGATGTACAGCAGCATTCTTTCAACAGTAATGCTTGGAGTTTAAGAACATCTGAATACATGATCTTCATTAAAGCTTTGTCAGAACAATGATGCTTACAAAAATTACTTAGTTTCAGTTTTTTTTTTTTTTAAATGTTATAACAATACTGAACACGCTTATTTTTACATTTTTCAACAAAAACAATTTGGGGGAAAAAATTATGATTTTTAATGTCAAAGTTGTGCAGGACAACAAATAAAATAACAAAAAATTAAATAGAGTAGAA
Source organism: Argiope argentata (assembly GCA_026289955.1). NCBI lineage: Eukaryota > Metazoa > Arthropoda > Arachnida > Araneae > Araneidae > Argiope > Argiope argentata. The sequence continues at coordinate 1,761,899 of JAOUZG010026747.1, forward strand.
TTAAAAAAAAATAGAGTACAAAATTCATTACTGCTGCCAAATTTACAATCTTTTCAAATAAAAGTCTTATTTTTAATCAGATTTCACATGATTGATAATTGTCCAAAAAGGCAGCATGTTTCTATGTTTATAGTTGCATTTCATATGTAATAAAATAATGTACAAAAAAAACACTCAACAATTCTCATATAGTTTTCTTTTTGTTGATTTTCCTAATGCTAAATTTTGAAATCCAAAATCATGTGTAGCAAAATATTGAGAATCTGAAAATGCTGTGATGAGATTTAATACATCTTCATTAGATATAAATTCTGCAATTAGGAAGACACAATCAGATGTCAAAAATATTTGCTGCTTTCCCTCCGGACCTTCTTTCTGAGTATAAACACACAATTCCATCGATTTTATACACAAATCTAACTTCCCTAAACGATATGCTATGATATCAGAATAGATAGGATAATTCCTAGAAACATGAAGTATCTGATTAAAGACGAGTTCCCTGTATGATGTTTTCTTCTGGAACATAGGTTTACATTCAAAACCTTCTTGCACAAAATCAAACAAACAAAAGTTTTTATGAATAAATTCAGATTTCATGCGCTTCATCTCAAGCATGCACTCTTCGTTAAAGGAATTCAGTTGAGGATAAATGCCATATTTTTTTAAATAAACAAACAGGGACCACATTTCCATTCCTGGACTATATTGTAGAACACCACACTTTAATAAAGTTTTTGCAGTCAGAAGACTATTTGAGGAATCTGCACAGTATTTCTGTACAGCATACTCTAATGGGAAGTGCATATGTGAATCCATACAATACATATTTGCACCATATTTCATTAGTTCAATCAAGATGCTCCTATTTGGCACAGGAGTTTTCACAGCCACATGCAATGGGCTCGACTTATTTCGATCAGCTAATGATACAGATGCTCCTGAAGACAACAAAACTTTCACCAGTTCTAGATTGCCATTTTTTACAGCAATTATGAGAGGCGTTTCTCCCATTGAATTCCTAAGATTAACATCCGCATCTAAATGTATAAGAACTTCTGTGAAAACCTTTTTATTATTTTGTACAGCAAGATGTAATGGTGAATTATTATCACTGTCTCTGAGATTACCAACAGCTCCATGTGCTATCAGTTCACGAAGTACTTCAACATCGTCATTATATATAACTGCATAATGTAAAGCAGTTCTTTCCTGACTATTGCATGCATTCACGTGAGTACCAGCAACTAGTAATTCATGAACCAAATTGAATTTATCATTACAATGCTGTAGAACAATATGCAACAGTGTGTTTAAACTACTGTCTCTGTAATTCACATCTGCGCCAAGTAAAATCATTTGTTTCACAATATTTACATTACAGTTCTTGTTGTGAAGATAACTAACAAAATGTTTAGTAAGTATATTAGCACGTGAAGGAGTTATCTCCATTTTTTTTCGTCAGTCTTTATTTCTATAATACATATGGTTTAAAATAACATTCGGCATTTATGTTACAAGAATTATCGAATTACTGTTCGATCTAGAGGAAAAGAATAAAAATGATTTATAGTTTAATAGTTTAAAATAAATGACTTATTTACGGTTGACAAGCACGCGCAATTCTTCAATACACACATCTCCTCTGAGATAAAATAACTGTACACACCACACACACACGAGAAACAATGGAGTAGCGTTAACGACAGAAAACTCAGAAGCATCTGTAATCCGAAATTTGGCTGAGAAATATCAAACATATATGCAATGATTGTTGATATACATTTACTGATGAATTTAAAAATTTTTGAGAAAAACTTCTTTTTTTAGTTAAAAAATTATATTTTTTAAATTAATAAATATCGAAGAAATATTCATTGAAATTGTGTCATAAATTGATAATTTTTTTTCTTAAAAAATTTTCAAAATTTATTTTAATTATTTCTTTTTGAAAAGAATTAATGTATTATGAATAATATTGATATTTTCAATAAAAGATTCTTCTCTCGGAGATTTTTATGGAGGTATTATTCCTTTGGAATTTGAAATTATATGAAAAATTAGAATTAAAACATAGAAGCCAATGTTTCCTAAAAAAAAAGGAGAAAAAAGACATTAAATAATAATTTCAAATCGAATTATTGTGAAACACTGATTAATCTTTGCTATTTTCACACTCACAATTTCTGCCGTCAATCAGAACTTGAATTCTACCGCCAACGTATGCGGAATTTGGAATTGAGACTAATTTCCTAGTAAATAGTTGATTATTTATCGCGTACAGAAGCGAGAGCGCGAAATTCAGCCTTGACAGTTTTGAATCTCAATTGGTTATATTTATAGCTGAAAAATAATTTTTATCATATTATGTTTCTAGACTTACAGAGTACAATTTTTTCGGATGTCATTGAGCAAAATGCTGATGTTAAGTCACATTTCAGCCCAAATGGTTTGAATTTTGTAAGTCACTGGATTATGAAGCATTTTGAAATGCTGTATATACCATCAAATTTTGAAAGCAATCCTTGTGAAGACCATGCAATTTTTACTATGGAGATGTTTAATATTTTAATAGTCGTGCAATTGAAAGTCAGCGTGTAACTACGAAAGGAACTATCTCTTCAAAAAATAGATTTTTTTGTTACATCCCAACAAAATGATATACATAAGACTACATGGTATTTAAAGCATTTACATTGTTTTTTGCAGTATCCATTTTGTGGGGTGAAATTTATAATCATGCCAAATGGATTTAAAACTTTTAACAGAACAAATTTATGGAGTCTACTTTTATAATTGCATAACACAGATATTATATTGCCAAGAGAATTTTGTTTAGAAATCATATATTAGGCGACTTTGAGATTTTATGTAATTTATGGTTTTAAAATTATTGCATGATCTTATAGTATTTATTTTTTTCAGATTAATAGTTAACTATTTATTTAAAAAAAAGGAAAATATGCTTTTTTTAGAAGTTGTTTATTTTCTTGAATATATAGTAGCTTATTCGGTATTAACTGATTGAAATAATTAAATATATATGCAACTTTTAGTAAATTCATTATGAACTTTTTCTTCAGTATATAATCAGATAGAAGAAATGCTATTACTTTATACTTTCTTTTAAAATTCTGAACCTATCTGTTACTTTTACTTTCCCAAATAGAAAAATTAGTAGAACATGCTTATTATTTCCTATCTTGTTTTTCAGATGCAAATAACAAACCGAATTAAAGTTTAATTAATAAAATGTGAAAATCAGTATTTTAAAAATATCTTTATCATTTGACATTAATTTAATGATACTAAGATTTTACGTACTCTTAAAAATCTTTTTGAATTTGATTTTTCCTGAATCTTTCCGCTATGATATGAAAATTACTGATTTTTTTCCTTTCTTAAAAATTGCATCGCTTTTGATACTTTCTGATGCAAATCAAAATTTCTAGTTGTATACATTTCAAATAATTGATTTTCTGTTACTAGTCTTTAACAGATATTTCAGATATTTTAATTCATAAGTAAATGAGATTATATGTCACAAAAAGATTGAATAAATTTAATCATAATGTAAAAATCAGTATATTTTTAAACATATTCTAAATTCCATGCTCATTCAACTGCAAATTTTCATTCTATTAAAACTGTTTGTTGATGAAATTTAGATTATTGCTCATTAAGCCTTTTAAGAGAATTCTTGGCATAATATGATGTCTTTTTGCACCTGTTTCACTTGCTGACTCCCCACTACTTGCTATTTTATGTCAAATATACTCTGTCGTTCATAGCTATGTACAAGAGAAATTAAATGTCTGCTATTCAGAATACTCTTAATGGAGCCACAGTTTCAATTCTATTTTATTGTACCCTTTATAATATAGGTACAAATTATTATACTATTTAAACATTGCTTTTTTTTTCAAAATTATTTTACTTTTGGTAGATTTTTTAAAAAAATATTTCACTTCAATTAATTTTTTTTCAGGGGTATGCTATACAGTGTCAGCTTATATTATTAGATGTACAATCTCAAAAATTTTTGCAGAAATTTATTTGTGATTATCCTGTTGATTGCTTTGAAGTAAGTAATTTCCTTAATTTAAACCTAGATTTAAAAATACAGGAAAATATTTTTCTAATGCTTTTTTCAATTTAATTTATTTAGTATTCACTTATATTTTTATGTTTATAAAATTACTATTTTATTGTTAATTTTTATTTATAACTTATTCTTTATGATAATCAATTAAATCAAAAATTTTATTATTTTTTTTAGTGGTCACCAGATTCCGAATTAGTTTATTGCTGTATGAAAAAACAGGGCAGTATTCAAGTAATGCACAGATTAGCTATTGCTCATATTTTTTAATAAATTAAATGCACTTATATTTATTGTATGTAATGCCTGTTTTTTGATAGATAAACTGTTTAATGATTTTACATGAAATTTATTTAAACAGTATGAATGAAAGTTTTTCTCAAATATACATAGAGAAAAAATATCAATTTTTTAATGATCAATTTTTTAATGATAAAAATGCAGCTATTAAATAGCTGCATTTTTATTGATAAAAAAGTACTTTTCATCAAATTGGAAAAATGATTTTATTTTATATAATTTTTTTTAGCAAAATTAGTAATAACTTCTTTGTTTTTTAAAAAAATAGTTATGAAATTTAAAAATTATTTTAATTCTTAATAAAGTTAAATTTGAATTCATTTATGACCATGTCTATTTTTTCAGTTTCAGATTGTAATTATATTTTTCTCATTTTAATATTATATACCATAATAATAATAATATATAAACATAATATTTAAGATAAATGCTTATGTAAGATTATTATTGCTAATATGATATATGATTAATATAATGCTATGAAAATAATTCTCACACAAGAACAATGCAAAGATGCAGACTTTATTGTCTAGGAAAACGTGTATTAAATATATGCCATACAAACTACAATTCACAGCGAATTAACTTTACTTAACATGCTAATTTCAGTTAACAGCAAAGCTATAGAATGCAGGTTACAGAGAAAACACACTCTCTCAATCTCAGCCATCTATCTTAGCTGATTCTTCAAACTAATCTGATCCCTTTCTTTAAGCCATGCCTTTAACTAGAGTCCCACTAATTAAAGACACGACTAATTGAAGGCACATGTGTGGGGCGGATAATGAAACTGCCTGCTCATTCCAGACAAGTCTGGAAATATCACCATGATTCTCTAAGAAAAAATCTTTATTTCTTAGCTTCTACTACACATTTTACTGTGTAGTAAAATCTGTTAATGACCTCATTATGCCATCAACTCACACACATTGGTCAAATATGGTGACCTTCTGTTGTAAATCCCATTAGAATGGTCTTTTCTCCTTGTTACATTATTTCAGTACAATTAATTTTATACAATTAAACTATTTACCAATATTTACACAAAAATTCATAAATGTTTACAATATTTACTTCAAATTTACACAAAATTAATAACAATCTTTATTTCTAAGTTAGTAAATTTAGAATTTTTGGTACTCTCAGTTTTGCTCATTAATTTAAAGTTGTTATTAGCTATTCCCTTTTATATATTGCATGACTCTTAAAAATTCTGTTAGTAACATTTATTTTTGATAAATTTTATTTTGGTGATTAAGTTTGCTAAATTTAAAAGCAAATTAGGCTCATATGAAACTATTATTTTTAAACATATTAGAATCAGATATGAGAGGACTTATTACTAATACCCGGTTTCTTATAAATGATGGAATTGAATAAAGTTGTTTACAGAATAAGAAATATCTAGAATAATATAACTTAAAAATAAATTATTTTCTGATTTTTTTTAAAATTTATAAATAATTGTTTAAGAAATTTTTTAATAGCTTTACATTTTTTAATGTAAAGCTATTAAAAAAATGTTGTAAAATATTTTTTTTAAAAGTAAAGAAGAAAAAATTTGTCTTGATAAACTGGAAGGCAAAGATCTTTATTATCTAAGGTATTCTTTTCAAATTCCTTTCAATTTTTTCTGATAAAAGCAATGAAATAGTATATATTAAATAATCTATAGATACTGATTTTATTACTATCACACAATTCAGTACTTATTGCAAAATAAAAAATATTAAGGTAACATTTATGATAAATGTGGTATTCTAATATAGAGTTATTATGAAACTTTACAGTTTTTAAGCAAATACCGAAAGTTTGTATTAGTTGGCAAAAACATAAATTTTATATCTGCATTTTAAATTTATTTAAAGAAATTAGCTATTGTTTGCAAATATTATTCTTGAAAGTTAATGCTGAGGGTAATATTTTATGATAGTAAGTACAAATTTAGCTTTTGATTTTTCCTTTATATTAGGAAAAAAACAACTTCTACTTTTCTTAATTAATATTGGAATTCAAGAACCTAATTGTTGGACTTCTGATTATTTTGATTTGATTTTAAAAAAAGAGAAGACAATATACTATTAGTTAAAAAATACATGCTACATACATGTTTATTGATTACATGCCATTGAGGAACTGTAGGCTTAATGACACGCTATTGACAAACAGACTAGAAAGATTTTCCAAATTATATGTAACTTTATCATGTTATTAAAAATACTAGTATTATTATAAAACAAATTTTCAAAATGCAGTTTTTCCAAAAGGTTTCTTGAGTTTCAGTCATGGAGATATATATTGTTACAAGCGGGCGAGCGTCACAAAAACTCGCCAAAGATGGCGACGTTGGCGAGGAGCCTCGCGCCAGTTTGATTGGTTTGGCGAAAGGAATAGTCTAGTAGCCGCTAGATTGTGTGCGTTCGTTTGAGAATTTCCGCGAGATTCAGCGCACGCGCTTTTTCGGCTATATAAGGACGAGTAGCCGGTGTGAGTTAGTTAGTTGAGAGTTTGCCCTGAAATGAAAAGCGTCTCGCTGGACTAAAGGATTAGTGAGCTGTGTTTGCGTTTGCTGTTAACGCTGTGTTATTGAGCTCGCTGTGATTTACTGTTGCTGTGCTATACTATAGCTGTTTTGCAAACTGTGTTTATTGTGCGTAAGACTTGCATTTACGCTGTAAGTGACTGATTGTTGCTGGATTGTGTTTTCTGAAGTTTTACTTTTCCAAGTCAACCTGTAAATAACTGTAAATAGTTTTAAATAAATTTGTTTGTGCTGTCCTCAACTAAAGTCCATTCAATCCGAACCCGCTACGCTAAAAACGTAACAACTGGTGTCAGAAGTGGGATTGAATGGTGAAGACTAGGGCGATGGAGGAAGCAGATAAAGCAAAATTTGAACAGCTTTTTGCTTTCATTAAAGAAATGAAAGAAGGGCAAGAGAAGATGGAGAAGAAGATAGAACAGAAGATAGATCAAGGGCAAGAGAAGATGGAGAAGATAGAACAAGGCCAAGAGAATATGGAGAAGAGGATAGAACAAGGGCAAGAAAAGATGGAGAAGAAGATAGAACAAGGCCAAGCTAATATCGTTGAAGCAATCAATTCCAAAATAGATGCTTTAGCGGAAAAGGTCCAAGAGAACGACACAAAGATTCACAATATTCAGCAGAGTTGTGAACAGAATGGGGAAAATCTCCGTAGAGTTGAAGAGAAATTTGATGAAAGATTTTACACTTTTGAGCATGAAATTGAGAGGAAAGTGGAGGAAAAATTGAAGAGAATGGAAGGTGCACAGATAAAAGCTGAAAACCAATCTCCGAATGTTCGAGAGTCTGAAATAGCTCAACCTGTGCCTGTTATTCCTAAATCAAACATAAAAGTGTCCACCTACGACGGAAAAACATCTTGGCAAGTCTACAAGACTCAATTCTCCATCGTCGCAGAAGCCAATGGTTTTGATCCAGTCACGAAGGCTCGTCAACTGGCTGCGTCACTACGGGCTGAAGCTGCCGATATTTTGAGAACTATTCCCGAAGATCAACATCTAGAATTTGAGGCTCTTTCAAACGCTCTGGAGTTGCGCTTCGGAGAAAAATGCCTCAAGGACTATAGTCGTCTTCAATTAAAGACCCGGCAGCAACGATCGAATGAAAGTCTGCAAGAGCTTGCAGCAGATGTAGAGAGGCTCTCCCATCTTGCCTTCTCCGACTGTCCTGCCGAGGTATGGGAAACACTGGCCCTGCAGTGATCATAGACGGTGTGAGGGATCCGGAAATACAAATGTCCCTGCGAATGACTGAATTGAAGGATTTAAAAGCAGCTTTGGTTTACTCCATGAAAGTTGAAGCCGCTCAGCAAGCTTCACGGAGGGATCGCCACTCAGTAAGAGGTGCTGCGGTTCAAGATGAATCAGATTCTTCGATGCAAAATCTGACTGAAATGATGAAAACAATTTTCCAGTTCATCCGGAAAAGAGTTGAAAGGTCCAACAAACATGGCCAGAGAACTGTCAAATGTTGGAAATGCGGCGAAGAGGGCCATGTTCGAAGGAACTGTTCAGTCCGCTTCGATAAACGGGTTAAAGACTCTTCTAGAAGCAATCAGGAAAACCGTTTGACAGTTTTACAGATATCTTCAAGAGGCGGTGGTGAAAATGGTGTATTTGTTAATGCCTTCGTCAACGGAATCCCCTGCCGAATGATCGTTGACACAGGAGCCAAAGTAACCATCATGCGTAGAGATGTTGCAGAAAGACTTGAGAGGAAAATTCTCTGGACACCGTCCAGCATCACCCTCGAAACGGTCACTGGTGACAGAATCCCGATTATTGGAAAAATGAATATTGTGATTAGATTTGAAAATGCTACTTACGACCATACCGCTTACGTAGCGGAAATTACAGATGATTTCATACTTGGTATGGACTTTCTGAAGAAGTATGATTTTGTAATCGACTTGAAAAATAACTCCCTGCACTCCACATCAGAAGTCATGACTCTTTTCCATTTGGGATCTGGAAGAGGAAATAGAGACGCCTTGTCAAGAAAACCCTTCTATGAGGGTTGTCGCAACTGCTCCTCGGCGGAAAAGAAACATGGGATTGATACATCAACTGCGCGCCAGATCGCAGAAGCCGTCCCACCTCAATCTGATCCCTGGAGTGATGAAGAGGTTCGCCAGGAACAAATGAATGATCCTGATATTAAACTGATTATGGAAGTTATGCAATCAAACGATTCAAGACCTAAATGGCAGGACATTTCAAGCCTCAGTACGGGAGCTAAACGTTACTGGGCTCTCTGGAATTCACTCGAAATTAGGAATGGCATCTTGTATAGAAAATGGGAGTCCGAAGATGGGAAGTCAGTTAAGTGGCAACTTGTACTTCCCCGATCAAGGATAAATCAAGTACTGAAGGATTTACACAGCAGTCCTGCAGGTGGTCACTTCGGAGTCATGAAGACAACTCGGAATGTCCGGGAGCGTTTCTATTGGAACAACATGATAGAAAATGTTCGAGAATGGTGCAGGACATGTGATGACTGTAACGTCCGGAAACACGCAGTCGTGATAAGTTACAGCGGTATACTGTAGGTGCATCATTGGAGAGACTCGCCTCAGACATCTTGGGACCTCTTCCTCGGACGGACAATGGAAATAGAAAAGAACTCCGACTTCCCTGTGATCCTCAGTTCGGGTGTCCACCGGATACGCCTTCTTCGCCTGTGGATTGTGTTCAAGACCTCCAGGCCCGTTTAGAAGACGTACACAGGGTTGCCCGAGATCGGATCAACATAGCGACGGAGAAGATGAAGACCAGGTACGACACTGAAGGCACCGGACATGAATTCAAGGAAGGTGACAAAGTATGGTTCTGGAACCCGATTCGACGAAAGGGACTCTCTCCGAAGCTGCAGTCTTCCTGGGAAGGCCCTTATACAGTCCTGAAAAGACTGAATGACGTCGTGGTTCGAATAAGAAAGTCACCGAACTCAAAACCAAGAGTAGTACATTACGACCGGCTAGCCCCTTATTATGGTGATTTGTCAAATACTTAGTTGAAACCATGGTTTCCTCATTTATGTAAATATGACCTGTATATTTGTAAATAGTGTTCTCTATGTTAATTCTTTTTCAGTGATTTTGTCTGTAATTTTGTGTGTATGGTATTGTTACTTTTGAGTGTCTTCTGCTCAGGGTCTGTACTGCCCGGGACGTGCAGTCCTTGAGGAGGGGGCAATGTTACAAGCGGGCGAGCGGCACGAAATGCACCAAAGATGGCGACGTTGGCGAGGAGCCTCGCGCCAGTTTGATTGGTTTGGCGAAAGGAATAGTCTAGTAGCCGCTAGATTGTGCGCGTTCGTTTGAGAATTTCCGCGAGATTCAGCGCACGCGCTTTTTCGGCTATATAAGGACGAGTAGCCGGTGTGAGTTAGTTAGTCGAGAGTTTGCCCTGAGTTAAATAGCGTCTCGCTGGAGTAAAGGATTAGTGATCTGTGTTTGCGTTTGCTGTTAACGCTGTGTTATTGAGCTCGCTGTGATTTACTGTTGCTGTGCTATACTATAGCTGTTTTGCAAACTGTGTTTATTGTGCGTAAGACTTGCATTTACGCTGTAAGTGACTGGTTGTTGCTGGATTGTGTTTTCTGAAGTTTTACTTTTCCAAGTCAACCTGTAAATAACTGTAAATAGCTTTAAATAAATTTGTTTGTGCTGTCCTCAACTAAAGTCCATTCAATCCGAACCCGCTACGCTAAAAACGTAACAATATATATATATATATGTGTGTGTGTGTGTGTGTGTGCAGATTATCTTACCATAACTTATTTTTTTGCACAGTTGAAGAAATTCAGTTGTTTGGTTACAAGTAGCATATGTGGACTTATGATATATGGAAAAAAAAGCTGATATTTTGAAAATATTGATTTTTCGATATGAGTTTTTCAAGAAGGAAAGAGAGTTATCATTAATATTTTGATGATTCATGCTCCTTGATAAAGCATAGGCCAATTCATTTTCAATTCTTAATAAGTATTTATTTGAACTTTTATCATTGGTGCATTTTTAAAGCTAATACAATCTATATATTTTGCTGCATTACATTTCCAAAATCTTTTTTAATTTAATTACTCTGTAAAGATCTAATTGAAAATTATACATTTTAAAATAAGAACGGGAAATAATACAATATAATAGGGTCTTAAATAGCACTTATATATATATATATATAATGTTTAAAATTAACTATTACAGTATATATAGGAAGTTCATTGTGCAACAAAATAATTTTGTAAGGTAAAATCACTTATATTTCCGACCACACATCCACTAACTTACATTTTTTGCTAATGAAACCATAATTCAATAAGTTGCTGGTTGGTTCTTTACTGTAAAATTCCACTTAATTTATATAAGAATTTAAAATTATCATTCATGTGGATTTCATTTTCAGTTTTATATTAGCAAGTTTTTTGTTGATAAAAATATTTTCTGGTTATAACATTTATTGTTTATTGCAAGATTTAACTAAACATTTTATGCATATAATTATATTTATTATGAAATGAAATTAAAATATTTTTTGAAAATTTCATTAACTATTTTTATTTATAATGCAGTTATTAAATTTAATTTGCTTTTCATAAATTTTTTTTATATCAGTTAAATTTAATATTGACTGCTAAAAGTATAAGAATTAAATTGTACTATTTTTATTATCTGAGATAATTTAAGAAAAACTTTTGTATAAATAATATGTAGACTTATTAGCAATGACAAAAATGTGATGGCAACAAAACTAGAAAATATTATTTAGAAATAAAAATCTGAATGATCAAAATTGCACATATACTTGCTATCTGCTGAATAAATTGTATTATTTGCCAAATTATAAACTTAGAACAAAATTCTACCTTTCCTTTTTTAGAATGTTCTTTTAATTTTTCAAAAAATGATGTTTTAAAATTTTTGTATGACTAAAAATATTGTTTCGTTTTAAAAAATAGTATATAATTTATTAATTTGTTGTTTTATGATTATTTTTAGCAGAAAATTGATTCACCCATCATTTCACCTTTATTAAATTTTGAAACCAATCATTTTTGACCAAATGCTCAGTACTTATCAAGCTTTCAATTCTGATCAAGCTCTTTATTCTAATCAAACATTTGTGTAACTAAGAATAATTCTGATTTCATTTGGATTCAGTGGCACCAGGAAGCATTTTGAGAAGGCATTTAAATGTTGATGGATAAATAAATTCTTATTCAAATTTATGCAAGATTGTGTCTAAGAGGAATATGTGTTAAGATAATTATTATTTTTACTTATAATTTCATCTGCATTTATACATTTAAAAAAAACATAATTTTTGCAGATTTTTATATCTTTGTAAATATTGCTTCATTTCTATTTCATAATACATCGTTTATTAATTAGTCTTATTTTGCATTTATGATAAAGTTTGTTTTTACTGATAGATTGGCTGATATACCATTTGATTTCTATTTAAATCTTGATACTTATTAAACTTACTTGATTGTTCATTGCTTATTAAATATTTAAGAGCATCCTGAAATCATTTTGTAATATTTTTCTTTTTGTTTTCTTTAGCATGCCAATAAAATAAAATAAGCAAGGAGGGATTGTGTGATGGTATAATAAATGCCATTTTTAATGCTTATTTCAGATTATTTATTTGAATAATATGTTGCACACTTTTTATATTCCTTCGCAATTTTAAAATATTTTTTCTTTTTAAATATTTAATTATTTAAATTGACAACAAAATGTCTCTTCCATATAAATGATTTAAAGTACTTTTTGTTGAAATTTCTTATTTTGTTAATAAAGATTATTTTTAATGGTTGTTTATTAACCTTTAATTGTCTGTGATAAAATACTTTTTAATCTACTTTTCAGTTCTATTTTTACAATATACCTAAATGTTGTTAGAATAATCAGAAATATATTAATATTCAGAATCATAAACAATTTTATCTGAATAATGGTAACATTTTCATTGAACTTATATTAGTGATGATGTGTGTTTGAGCATTTTTCTTTTATTCACCCTTGTATTCTAATTGCCTGAACACTGAAACCCTTTCTGAAGCCTTTTATGAATTGCAATATTTTTGAAAATGCACTTATGTTCTTTAATACTTTATATTCACAGATATTTCATCATTAATATTTTTAATTTCTGATATCTTTTTTATTGAAGCTTCTTTAGTTATAATCAATTTATCTAGCAAAAGAATACAAATTCTAATTTCATATTTGAACAAAATATATCACTAGTAGTTTTTAAATAAAAATCTCTATTATTTATTACTGGATTTTTTTTTCATGACATTAGACTTTAGATTTTGAATTTATGATTAATCAAAATTATTTATGTGCGTTTTTTGTGTGTCAAGATTAAATGGAAATTAATTTTTCTAAATTAGCAATATAGAGGGTAACATTCTAAAAATTACTCCACTTCAAGAAATAAAATAGAGAAATACAGATATAGCAAAAAAAAAAAAAAAAAAATGCTGTTGCAACATTCTCCATTCATTCCCATTTTGATGTACTTAATTTTATATAGAAAACAAAATATTTCTATCAAATAAATTGAAATTAGTAAGGTAACTCAAAGTTTCTTTTTTTCCCTTCCTTTTTCTGATAAATCAATATGAAATCTTGATATAGTGACTTATCAAGATGTTGAAGCCTTTTATAATCCAGCCCTGCTTACAAATTCTGTTGTTATTCAAGCTACCAGAGCCAGTGTTCACTTTAGCATTGTACTGTTAATGAAACTGACCTGATTTTCAGGATTTTTTTCCTCAAAGAAAAATGCAAATCTAGACCACTGTTTTTTGAAAGTCTGTTGAAAGGTAATTTGTCTGGAAGGTACTAAAAACATGCTCCTGAGTACTTTTGATCTGTTGCATTTCCATTTCATCATGAGGCTTGAATTTTTCTTGATATTTTAGACCTAGTAGGCAATAGTAATGACAGCAAAATTATTTGGAATTCCTATCATTTTTTAAAGAATTTAATTATTTAAGATCATTTATAAACTTTTAAAAACAAATTTGCATCTTTAATATTTAATTATCCCTTTTAAACAATTTATTTGTTTCATGTTTGCGAAGATATTGTTGCTTTATCAATTTTCTTACATGCTTCTTATTCTTGAATTGTTTGCAATTTTATGCAATTATATATTCTAAATGGCAATAAGTAGAAAATATTAGTAATTAAAAATATACTTTAAAAACTTTTTTAAAACAGTTGAGCAATAAGTTAACAGTTTAAAGAAATGTATTGAACCAGAATGGGAAGGGAGTGGAGAAACTACTCTAATGAATCCAATTTTAATATTTGAAGTTTTTAGTAGTGCATATTATATTTGTTAATTTTAGTTTTGATTTTACTTGCTCATTATTTTCTATTGAAAACAGGTATGGAGTCTTATCAATCCAGCATGGAGATGCAAAATTATGGAAAATCCACTTGCTATAGCTGAAGTTTATTGGGCACCTGATAGTCGACATCTCCTTGTTATCAGTGAGTTTCATGTAAGTTAGTTGATTTATTAACTAAGTAAAGTGCCGATGAAATTTTCTGTTGTTATAAAGTTGGTCCATTGTAATTTATATATATATATATATATATATATATATATATATATATA
>JAOUZG010026747.1:1779384-1793990 GCA_026289955.1 Argiope argentata
ATAACAGTGTGGTCGTTTGTTTCTACTACCACTGTTATAATAGAGAACCCTAAGCCCATCAAAAACTGTATTTGCTTCTCTTACTGTGAAAGATATCTTGCTGTGACTGAAAGAAAAAAATGTGAAGATTTTATAAGTATTTACACTTGTGATACATGGGAAATTTTGAAGGTAAGTCTGCACTACAAAAGTATACATAAAATTTATCTGTTCACTTTGGCAAATGTAATTATTACTATGAATTATCGATATGAGATTATACATTGATGGGAAACAATATTATGTTTTTGTTCTTATTTATAGATATTCAGGCAATTGTAAAACTCCTTGTAATTCATTCATTATTGGCAAGAAATGTTAATGCATTGTAAAATCAGATTTTATGAAATACAAGACTGACAGTGCTTCATGTCAAGTTTTTTTTTTTTTTTTTTTTGTGTGCTATATTATGAATTTGTTAATGCATGCTAATATTTTTCTCAAATTTTCTCATTAAAAATATAATGGATTATTTTATTGTAATCAATTTATTATGAATAATATTATAACTGAGATAATATAAAACACCCTCTAAATTAATTGTGTAAGTATTTTGTAAATATGTTATTTTGTATGACTTAATAAAATAGTTGCACCAGATTTGTATTTTGATAAATTAAGAAGCAGGATGTGGATTATAGTTTATCATATCTGGTTGTATTTCATACCTTCATAATATGCAACTCAACACATGTCAGTGGTAAGATGGAAAAATTTGAACTGAGTTCAATACAATTGTATTTATTAGAACTTATTATTTCTCTGTGACTTGCTCTTCACTTAATATTTTTTTTCCTCTTAAGAAATATTTCTGAGGCTGAAAGTTCACCACCTTTTATGTTGTATCAAACATTTTTCATTTTACGGAAATGCTTCTGAAGCTTGTAGATCATATTTAAATCTTCTCATTATCATTTCATCTGTGTGAAATATTTTAGAGATAATTTATTGAATAGTTGAACTGATTACCCAATAAATAATAACTGGGCTATTAATAATAACATTCCGTTATTGCTCTTCACTTAATACTTTTTTCCTCTTAAGAAATATTTCTGAGGTGAAAGTCAGTCATCATTCATATTATATCAAACATTATTTTTTATTTTACAGAAATGCTTCTGAAGCTTGTAGATCATATTTAAATCCTCTCATTATCATTTCATCTGTGTGAAATATTTTAGAGATAATTTATTGAATAGTTGAACTGATTAACCCAATTAATAATCACTGGACTATTAATAATAACTTTCTGTTATTAACAAATAAATTAATAACAGGACTTGCTATTAGCAAACTTCAGTCTCACATCTAAGACTTGAGGAGCAAAGTAATAGCCCATTATCTGCCTCAAAATCTTGATCATAATGAACTTGCAAATGTATTTGAAATACATTTAAATGTAGCAGTTCCTAGATTTTGAATGTTTACTCATTGGTTGAAAAAATGAAATCAACATATTTTGGGTGAAATCTTGAAACTGCATCAGAACTAGATACAAACTTATCAGCTTTTATTGACAGCAGATTCTGATGTCACGAAAACTTTTGCAACATCTACATTTGTACAAAAGGTGCCTGTGTGACTTGCATCTGTGTAACCAATGTGACCTACAATGGATTGTGAACATTATGGACAGATGAAACCCTTTTTTCATTGCATTGTGATGTGAATACACTTAACATTTGCATCTGGATGGCATGGAATTCTCCTGAATACACGGCCTAATCACTACATTTTTCACATTTGACTGTCCACTGCATCCTTCATTCTGGGTCCTTTCTTTTTTGAAAAACCTATTCAATTACTGTTCACTGGTATCGTGCACTTTTGCAAGACAACATTGTGCTTGCTTTGCAACACCTGTGGTCATCTTTAAGCAGAATGGTACCCAATTTCATGTTGCTCATTCTGTCAAGATCTTCCTTCCATTCACTGAGGATTAAGTAGAAGATGTAAGATTAAGTGGCCCTCAGGAATATCAGATAGGGATGCCTAAAGTCTCGTGATCTTTCCAGATACTTGGGTGGAACTGAAGGATGCCATTCAATGGGTTATTAGTAACATCGATGTCAACATGCTACACTCAGTTGTAATAGGCATGATTAGAGGCTTCACATGCTTAATCCTTTGTAATATCAGTACTGTTAAACATATATTGCTTTAAAATAAAATATGCTGTGTTCTGTTTTCCTTATTTTCATAAACCACTTCAGTTTGGCATATTAACACCATCTATCGGTCATTTTTTAAGGGGAAAAAAATTCCAAAAGCTCTCTGAATATATTCCCACATTTTGTTTTTGGTATTTGCACAAATTTATGCCACACCCCATAATTAAATACATTTGAAAAATAGTTCTGAGATATAATTGATTTTCTCTAAGTTGATCTAGAAGTGCATGTACTTCTAAATTTGGTTAATGTATTTGCAACAAGAAAGAGAAGTGTTTTATATAATTGAAGCTTATCTGAAATTCAATAAGTGGAAATGTTTTATTTTATGAGCATTAACTTTTATTTTACATTGATTTTAGTTAACGGAATAGAAGAATTTCTCAAATGTAGTTAAGAAAACATTGTGTCATAATTAAAGAAAAGAAAATATGTTTCTAAGAATATTAGATACTTCCTAAAAAAATATGGAAAATTTCTTAACAAACCTGCAAATAGCAGTGAAATTCAAATAGTAAAAATTATGGCCACCTTGTAAATTGGAAAAAAAAAAAAAAAAAAAGGTTTTCTTTTAAATCAGATTGTTTGAACATATGTGTTTATATGTATTTGAAATAAAGCTCATAACAGATATGTGAGTAATTGCATTTATTGCATATACCGATGTTTGTATGCATGGCATTTATAACAAATGATTTGAAATTGTGTTTACTTTTACTATAATCTCCTAAATTTTTTAAATGGAGTCACTGTCTTTCGCTTAAAATATTTTAAAACTATATATATATATATATATAATAATAATAATAATTTGTTGCAGAAGTTTATCCTCCCCCTCAAGATAAGTTGAAATCGTTTAAAATTATTACCTTGAAATAATTTTTGTATGTTTCTTAGAAATTCTGTCATTTGTATTGTGAACAGACCATATATAATTTATTTTGAAAAATTGCTTAATTTTTATTTATTTATTTTTATCTGCACCCTAAAAATATATCAGCTCAAAATATTTAATAAACATTTATTAAATATCATATGTTCAAAATTATACATGCCCACATTCATTTTATTGATAGGATATAATGAATATTTATCTTTTTAATTATTTCATGTGTAGTTTTTCCCAGTGGAGACCAAAGGTTTATCTGGAATTTACTTTTCACCTTCTGATCTTGTTTTAGGAGTTCTTGAGGCTTATACTGAAGAAGTACGTAAATGACTTTTATAAATACTTGTACATTTTGAATAATTTTAATTTGACTGAAAAGTTCCAATTTAAACTTGGTGAATATATTGTGGTGAAACAGTACCTTCTATTTTTGCTTATTCTTGATAAATATTTTTTTCCTCAATAAATGCTATTAATCTGCTATTTTATGCACAAAGTGTCACTGTAGAAATAATATTTAACATTTTAAATTTCTAATAGTATACTTTTTTACATACATTTGACAACACGCATAGCGTAATGAAAATTCCTCAAAAACTGCTTGTTTTTGATGGTCCTTATATTGAAAGTGTTTTAAAAATAATCAAAGAGCATATTTTTTTTTTGATGTAAAAAATTAAACAAAGCAAAATATTTCACTATACTAGATTTGATTAGTTATAGGCTATATTTTGTTTGCAATGTCGTATTTCTTGATGTTTAATGAATCTAGAAGTCAGTGAAAAAGATTTTATCTAAGTTTAAGGACATACTGATAGAATGGAGAATATATTTCTTTTTCATTTATTTCACTCTTCTTTCATTTTCTTTTGCTTCTTTAGATAAGGAGAAACCCCCTTTTTTTTAGAAATAATTTTATGTACCCATGTTATGCTTTTAAAAGTAACTTCATTCCTTTCTTGCTTTTCTGCATGTATAAGATAGTGTAAGCTTTCTGCGCTGTGATTTTTATCTTTTGATAATAATTAAATGATTTGATTATAATTAGGTTAGACTGTACTCATTATGTTGAATTATTGGTATGTCAAAGATAAAATTTTATTTTATAAAAATATGTGGCCTTTTTTTTTTCTTTTCTTTTCTTTTTCTTTTTTTTTCAGCCAAAAGTTGCATTTTATTCAATTGATGGAAGAATTCTGGGAAAATATGTTAAGTTTTCAATGTTTGGCTTCACTACTTTTTCTTGGAATCCAGATGGAAGGCTCATTGCTATTGGAGATTATTTTGGAATGGTATGCTGTTCTCATTCATTTTTATAAAACTGTTAATATTGTGCTTGGTATTTAATAATCAGTGAATTGGAAGTTATTATAATCTGCATGCTATGCGTTACACAAAATTTTTGCTGCTGCTAGAATTATTCGTTATTTTAGCCGTATTATGTTCTTAGAAATATTAAATTTTATTATTTTCTGGCTATATGATTTATTTTCAGATAAAATATTTCCTTTTAAGGTAAAATTCTAATTAAATATATGTTACATTTTCTTTTTATTATTAATGATTCACTTTTTTTACTGGTATTTTTCTCCTTCTTCATTTTTACAAAAAATTTCTCTTCTATGACATTATATTTGAAATTTTAATTGAAGTGTGTAGCATTATTAAAAGCCCTTAAAAACTGTCTTATTTTTAATTATCCTTTTCTAAGAGCCATAAATGTGCTATCTGATTTCTATCCATATGTTTATATTTCTTTCTGAGGGAGGGGGAAACCAAAAAACTCCCTGATTTTACCACTTTGAAGAACCATGCTAGATCTGATACCTGACCATGCTGCCTGATTATATGATTGCATTTTCTTTACAGAATCTGATCTTTTTATTTTTCAATAAATCTTGATGAATTCAGAAGTCTATGGAAAAGGTCTGATGTCAGTTCGGGGTGTTACTGATAAAGTTGGGAAATTTTTTTAAAAAGAATTTCTTGAAAATATATCAATAAAATGTATATTTAAATTTCTGTCAATTTTTAAAAGTGCATACATTAAATATTTCAAGGTTTTCAACTGTAAAAAATGCTGCAAAATGCTCATGTTCCTTTTAAATTATTTGCTTGCCTTTTGTTACTTTTGTTGAAGGTACCAAAAAATAAATTAATACTAATAAAATTCCTTTTTCATTTTTCTTTGTATGAAATATTCAAAAAGAAAGGCATTTATCAAAAAAAAAAAAATTGTTCAAAATTGTGCCCTGTTTTCTGATTCAGATGACTGAAAATGAAAGTTTTGAATTTGTATATATCCATCTGTGAATCTAATAACCCAAAAAGGCTAGGAGTTAAATGAATGAAACGGTTTTTTATCACCAAATTTGCAATATCTATCAAATTTGGAATGAATTTTTTCTATTCTGCCTATCTAAGCGCAAATGGAAACAATAACCTCATCATACAAATAACTACACTGGTGTGCGAAACTTAAGCAACAATGTAAATTTTAAGCAGATAACCATGAAACTGCAGAAAAGGAGTTCTTGCGATCAGGGCCATGAACACGTAATTCAGGTGAAAGAACATGCGCATGCAAATATCAGGAACGAAACGTCACAAGTGACGTGAGTGTATGCAAAACGCGTGCGGTTGGCGTGCGCAGCTCAAGACTGCAATAAAAGGAAGGACAGATACGCAATTAAACACATTCGCTGCCAATGCTAGCGAGTTCTTTCGTGAAATATGGCTAGAATTGTTGTTGTTGTTGTTGTTACTAATGGCACTTGCCTATGGACAAGCCCGCTGCTGGACCCAGCAGCAGATTAAGCCGAATGAAGCGTCTCTTGTTTTAAAGTAGCGCCAACTAGGGCCAAGAGTACGACTTTTGCTACACACTCACCACATTCGCTTGCACAACCCCTTTTTACAGGGGGGCACATTCATACATCTCACAGATAGCACACAGAATAACAACCATGCCCGAACCAGGACTCGAACCCGGGACCTCCAGAACACGAGGCAGACGCGCTACCTCTGTGCCAGCAAGCCGGCATGGCTAGAATAAATCACTTGGACGATTTCACGCTTGGAAGAATGATCGGAAAGTTGGAGGAGGGGCGTAGTGTGGCTGAAGAGTTCGAAATCAACATAAGTGTCGTTTGCGCGCTTGGAAAGCCTTCCAAACCACAGGTGCAGCTGTTAAAAAGGTTGGTGATGGCCGCACCTGGAAAACAACTGCAGTGGATGACCGATATATCGTCCTGCAGGCGAAAAGAGACCGAAACCAGTCAGCAAGCGCTATTGCTCAGCAAAGGGGCGAAAAGTGTCGCGGTTTACTGTATCCAGACGCCTTCACAAAGGGGGCTTATTTGCTCACCGTTCTGAACGCTGAATCCCTTTGAAAGTGTCCATCGGCTGTACCGTTTAGACTGGTGCAAGGAGCACAAAAACTGGGCATCTCATCAATGGAGTCGTGCCCTCTTTACGGATGAGAGTCGTTTTAGTGATACAAGCGATTCTCGACTCCAGTTGATTTGAAGAGAGGTCGAGACACGGTCTCGTCCCAATAACATCACGGAAAGAGACCGTTACGGTGGTAATGGAGTTGTCGTCTGAGGACGCATTGTACTGAACAGGAGAACTGAGCTCCACGTTTTCGACGGAGGCTCTGTAACCGGAGATCGCTATTTTAAGGAGGCGATGCTTTCCCATGTGCGCCTATTCCGATATGCCATTGGAGCAGATTTCGTTTTTTTTTTTTTTGGACGGCAATGCACGGCCACATCGGAATCCTGCTGTTCAGCAGCTTCTGGAAAGTGAAGATACCACTCGAATGGATTGATCAGCTTGCTCTCCTGAATTAAGTCCCATAGAGTATGAGTGGGATGCTTTGGGAAGATGCCTTGCGGCCATTTTACATCCTCCAGGAAATAACTAACTACTGAAACAGATGCTGATTGAATAATGGGCACTCTTACCTCAAGAACTGTTGGACAATCTAGTGCTGAGTACGGGGAGTATCTAGTGCTGAGTACAATCTAGTGCGAAGTAACCATCGCAGTAAGGGGAGGGCATACCCCATACTAAGAAACATCTGCTGTACTTCTTCCTGTACAGACAATCATGAGTAACGATATTGTGAGTTCAACAAATCCTTTTTTAGTTTTATTTCATTATTATATTCACTTTTGAGCAACTATGCTCTCGTCATCCTTTAAGTACAAAATGTTTTAAAACATATCCTTTCAGGTATTAAAAAATCGATGAAATTTGCAATATCTTTATTTTGATATTTGATGTATATTTAAACTGTAAGCTATCGCTTGGGAAAAATTATTATGATATATTAATTCGTTTGCTCAATATCAGCATTTTTTTATTGTTATTAGGATGCCACACCCAGTTGTTTCCATTTGGACAGCTGCAGTAAAAACAGTTTCTATTTCCTCCAAACACTGCTAGTGAGCATTATTTGTAATTCTGATTTTAAGGTGTTATTTTTGCTTTGACAGATGTTAAAAACTTTTACCTTTTCTTTCTTTTGTTGTTTGTTTTGTTTTGTTCATTCATTCGTCATACATTTCATATTCGAATGGCTCGTTTCAGTTCCTTTGAAATTAGATACAAAATACGTTCTATTCAGGGTTAAAATTGAAAATTACTTTTAATTACATTTTTTTTCTAAATTTTGTTTTAAACATTTTTTTTATCAGTTTTCATTACCGAAAGCCTAAAGAACGTCCAAATAAAAGCAGACAAAGTCTGAAAATGTTAAGATCTGATGGACAAAGAAATCCTTTGATTCATAACCAAGCAATTCTAATGACATTTTGGAAGCTTCTACCAACTGCAATAAACCTGAAATAGTGAATTCATCATCAAAAAATTGTATACAATAGTTACATTGTTTTGTGCAATCACTTTAGTATTCTTTTTTGAAGAATATTCTTTGTCATGAATGTCAGGAAAAATTTCTTCAAATCCTTTAAGCAAGTTTTTTTTTCCATCAAAAATGTGTCTATTATGTGCTAAATATGGTAAAGAATTTTGTTCTGTATTTACTGGTGAAAGGGAACTTACATTAAAAAAAGCACCTTTGAAGTGAACAACAAAGTTCTAGAGGCCTTCTTGTCTCCACGAAAAAAATATATCAAAATTTGATTGCTGTTTTATTATAACTCAGAAAAAAAAAGTTCATTATATAAAATAAATTGTATCTAATAAGCAGGTATCCTATTGTTATCATATAAAAACAATGAATATGAAAACAAATTCAAAAAATCAGTACATATCAAATTAGAAGAAAAAGCATGAGCTCATAATTTATGAAACAGGTGAATTTTGATTTGCTTCAAATTTTTTATTATACTTGTTTATGGCTGCATTTATAGTTTTAAAATGTTATATGAATATAAATTAATCTTTGTGGCTAATGAAATGCTATTAAGAAAGTCTAATTTTTATTTGAACTTTTTTTTTGATGAAAAAAAGGAGTTGGTTTGGTTGCACCAATAGTATTTCCTTTATATTCTTTGAGAACTCTTACAAAAATATTTTAAATTTATAGATGTATATATTTCATAAAATAAACAATTATTTTAATAAATATGAATAATTAACAAATTTAATTTATTTCAATTATGTTTTTGGTCTGTAAATGTACATTTAAATGTATTTTTAGCTTTTCCTGAAAATGAAATTTTGTGATGCTCTTCAAAATTTCAAATACTTTATGCATTCTACTTTTAGTTACAACTCAGAAACTTTTCTCTTATGCTTTATGAACATATAATAATATAATTTGCATTTATAGAGGAATTATGTAACTTACAAATTTTTTTAATGAAGACCTCAAGTAATATTATTGCACTGATTTTTTAAATTTTTTCAAAAAAAAAATAATCAATAATATCAAGTTTTAAAGGGAAAATCACATTTTGAATAAATTCAAGCATGCAAAATATCATGAAAATTTCAAAACAATACAATATTTGTGTCTATTAATTAAGATTTATAAATTGACCATTGGTGCTGGATTTGAATGAATACTCTGCATGAATTAAACAATTTTGCTTTCATAAAGTTGATTTATAGAATTAATAATAAAGATACTGTGAAATAGAAAACTTTATTTTGCATTTAATTTTTTAGAAAATATATTTATTTATTTCATTTCAAAGAATAATGTGCTGAAAATTACATTTATCTGGATTTAATTTGCAGCAAAAATTTTAAAAGAATATAAACAGAATCTCGAAAGCATGTTAAGCCGAACATTGTTAGCATGGGAAGAAAAAAAACTGAAGACTTATTCATTTGGTGATTACTTATGACTACAACTTAAAACAACATATATACTTAAAAAAATGTATATAAAATAAATTATATCTTATAAGCATGTATCATATTGTTATCATATAATAACAATGAAATGAAAAAAATAAAAAAAAATCAGCACATGTTAAATTAGAAGAAAAACATTAGCTCATAATTTATGAAATAGATGTATTTTGATTTGCTTCAAATTTTTTATTATAATTGTTTATGGCTGCACATATAGTTTAAAAATGTTATATGAATATAAATTAATCTTTGTAGCTAATGAAATGTTATTAAGCAAGTCTAATTTTTATTTGAACTTTTTTTTTAATGATGATGATAATGAACAAAAGGAGTTGGTTTGGTTTCACCAGTAGTATTTCCTTTATATTCTTTGAGAACTCTTACAAAAATATTTTAAATTTATAGATGTATATATTTCATAAAATAAAAAATTATTTTAATAAATATAAATATTTACAAATTTAATTTATTTCAATCATGTTTTTGATCTGTAAATGTACATTAAAATGTATTTTTAGCTTTTCCTCAAAATGAAATTTTGTGATGCTCTTCAAAATTTCAAATACTCTATGCATTCTACTTTTAGTTACAACTCTGAAACTTTATGTATTTATATTTTTTTTTATTGAAGACCGCTCCCCTCAAGGCTCAGCGCGCGTATACGGCATCCGTAAAATTGGCGAGAAATTTGGCGATAAAGGGAAAATCACATTTTGAATTAATTCAAGCATGCAAAATATTATGAAAATTTCAAAACTATATTTGTGTCTACTAATATTTACAAATTGGTCGTTGGGTCCGGATTTGAATGAATACTCTGCATGAATTAAACAATTTTGCTTTCATGAAGTTGATTTATAAAATTAAAAATATAGATACTGTGTAATAGAAAACTATATTTTGCGTTGAGGGTGATTAGTAGTTTAACCCCCTTCGCCAAGTTGACGATAATTCGCCAAAGATGGCAACTTTATGGTTTTCCTATTAAACTACGATCGCACCTGCGTTTACTTTTTTAGAAAATATATTTATTTAGTTCATTTCAAAGAATCTTTTGCTGAAAATTACATTTTTCTGGATTTAATTTGCAGCAAAAATTTTAATAGAATATAAACAGAATCTTGAAAACTTGTTAAGCCGAACATTGTTAGCATGGAGAAAAAACCTGAAGCCTTATTCATTTGGCAATTACTTATTACTACGACTTAAAATAACTTTAAAAAAAGATGTACTTAAAAATATATAACTAACAGAAATATTGTTTAATTACAAAAGCAACATAACTAACCTTTTAACAGCGTGTATCCGAAGTAAAACAAAACATCAAACCAATAGTTTTGTCTCCGTTTAAATAAAGTGCTCAACAAAATGCGCATGTGTTAAACTTCATCAACAGAAAATGCATTTTTTTTCCTACATGAGTTGGACAAATTAGAAATTTTTAATTTCCTTTATTCTGTTTTATTTTAATTCAAAAGTACATCAGAATGATACTTAAAGACCGATTAATTAAGGATGCTTAATTTTAAATGCAATAAATGCAATGAAAATAAAAAAATCGTTTGAAATAATCGATCGGAAACATGTTAAGCCTAACCTCATCGCTGTTAGAAAAAAAAAACTTAAAACCTTACTCATTTCGCGATGGGGGAAGGAAGTTATTTTGGCGGGAAAGTTAGTTTTTAATTAATAATTAAAATTCTACAATTTGTAGAGGACTGAATTGTGAATTTAAACCATTCTCGAATCCGCTTGAACACACACAAAAAATTTCATTAAAATCGGACCAGTCGTTTAGGAGGAGTTCAGTCACATACACACGCACAGAAGAATTTTATATATAAAGATAAAGACATTGAACTTTTTTTTTATTAAACTAGTTTTTGGAAAAAATTTTTAAAAAAAATAAATTAAAAAATTCAAATAGACTTTAAAAAAATGTAAATGAATTACCCAACCCAATGAGACCAAACATAATAACTAGTCATACTAAAATTTTATTATTCACTTTAAGAATATAAGTGGTCTCTCTCTTTATATGTTCCAGTCTTACTGTTTCATTATTTAAGCTCTGTAAACTTTGTGTTAGGCATTTACAAAATTTAATTTATTTCTACTTGTTCTATTTTTTTATATTGATGCATATATTTTATTAGTATCTGATATTCTGTTAAATGAATTATTTTATTATTCCAATTTTTTAACATTAATATGTAATTCTAAAATAATGGTTCATTTTAGATAACAGTTCTTAACAGTTCTAATTATGAAGAAATATTCTCTTATGAAGAAAATGAAAGCATTGATTGTGAAAAAGCAGTAAGCATATATAATTTTGCTTTTCCCCTTCTTATTTATCATATTTAGTTTCTTGCATGTTAAGTATATAAAGAGATTTAAAAGATGCTTAAAAAATTTCTTTTTAGAATTACGTTGTCTAATTAAGAGTTGTGCGCCTAACTGAGAAATTTAGCAAGCAAGCAAGATGAGAAAATTTAATGCATTGTCATTTCACCAAAATTCAAAATTTCTAAAACAATTTAGTTGACATTTGTCAGTGAGATGTCTGATTCTTATCTTATAATATAGATGCAATAAACCAAAAGATTGAAATAATGCAAATAGTTTTATCTCCAGAACTGTGGATGTTTATGAGTTTTGTGCCAAAAAAGAAAATCAAAATGATGATTACTACGCTATAAAATTCAACACATAGTATAAAAAATTGTGTGCATATGTACAATATACAAAATAATTACGAGGATAAAACTCAATGGGGTTTAAAAAACTCATAGGAATACAATTTTTGTGATTGAGACGCTCTTTTTGAACTTTTGAAATAATTCTAAATTATGTTTAATATGAATACAAGTCTTTACTAATAATTGCTCTATCTGAATTATTTTTGAATTTTAAGAAATCATTCTTTTCTTGTTAATGAAGGAAAACATTGTTAGCTAGCTACAAATTTTCATTTTATTTCTTTTAGTAATGAAAAAAAATCTATTCATATAATTTTTATAATTAGTATTTTATTTTTATAATATTTTTAATTGAAATTTAGAATTTTTATTTGTAATTCTTCTTTTAAACTTAGAATCTGAGTTAAAGTTGTATAATTGAGATGTCATGAAACTGATACTCTTTGCACTTCATATTCTAGTGAACTAACTGTAAATTAAAAAATTTTTAAGAACAGTTTTTGTAAATCTGGATGAATTTCTAAATTAGTAATTCAGTAAGAAATGTTCGTAATTACCAGAGTACCTCAATTGGTGGAATATGAAGCACACCACAAATAGAAACAAGGATTTCAATGTTTCTGAATTGAATCATATCATTTTTCAGATAGATTAATATTCTTTTATATAATAATGTTTCAATATTTTAATATCTTAAGAATTTTTTGTATACTTTTTTAAATAACTTTTTCTTTTCAAAACTTGTATCATGTCTATACAGGATATTCCTCAGTTCATGAGCAGACTTTTAGTATTTTTCATAGAGCAATGTGGAATTGGAACTGAAATTTTTTGGCAGAAAAAACAAAAATGCTTGGAAATAGAAATAAATCTCTTGACTTTATAAAATCTTACTAACTTAATATTACAAAAAGGTAACAAATGTGTCAATACCAATATCGATACAGGCGTGGTAATAACTAGCAAGTGATAGTATATTTTTTCAAATATGCCAGATGTTTCACCAACAGTTGCAGCAGCAGTGGACAGTTTTGCGATGAGGTCCTCATTAGAATCATTTGAAATCCCATAGAGTGCATTTTTCTGCCTTGTTTGTACTTACTTACTCTACTTGTTATGCTTACAATTTTCATTTATAATTTCATATCATCTAACAAAAAAGACCTCTTTATATTTATTTTTCCTATCCTTAAAGTTTGGCCCATCAATTGAGGCACATCCTGTTTAAAAGAAATATTCAATGTCAAAAACATGGGTGTGCAGAGAATTCAAATTTTGAAAATTTAATGCCATAATTTTAATCTATTCTACAGAGGAAATTATATAATGTAAACAATTTTATTTCAAATTTGTTGATAATTTTTTCTTTCTTGATTTTAAAATTTCTGTGGTGAGATTGTTAAAATATTTAAGTATTATTAATAATTCCAGCCAGGAGTTTGGTTGTAGCATTAGAATAGAAAGGTAAAAACCTATATGTTTTATTCATGTGCATGGGCATAAAATATCTTAATCTCGTGTAATGAGATTAGAAATAGGCTTCGAAATAAGGTATCACAATTTTACCAATCATAATTTGAAATCATGGAATTTAATCCCAACAGCAATAGGGGACCTAAATATTTTAGAATTAATTTTAATTAAAATGACCAATCAACTAAATTGAATAAATTTCACAGAATATGTTATTTATGGCACAGATAGTTTTTTGTGTCCCATTTTGAATTCAAAGCTCATTTAATTAATCTAAATTTAATTTGGAAAGGTATTAAATATTCTGACAGCTTTTGATGAATTCTAAAATAAGTATATAATGATGTCCAGCATTAAAGTGAAGTTGGTATAAAAATGAAGGATCAAATAAGAGGAAGTAAAAAAATAATCAAGTAATATATAAATGTTAGGATTAATGAAATAGAATTCTACTGAATATGATGGTTTTTTAAGCAATTTCCCTCAATTTGTGTGTTTGGTCCAGCATGCCTGCCAGTTCTGAAACCAATCTTTTGATATTTTCTATATAACAGATATAGAGGGAAGTCAAATCTCTGGCCTGTCATTTTAATTTCAAATAAGAGGAGAGAGTAGAATGGAACTATAATAGGAAGGTAGGGAGGGTACAACGTTCTATATTTATGTGTTTTATATTATATTTCAAATATTTCTACAAATAAAATTTAATTTCAATCTCTTTTAAAATTACTTAAGGGCATATTTATATAAAAATGTACTTTTTGCATTCATTGTAACTAGTAGGATTTTGAAAAATCTTTACATTTTTTTTTTTGTATTATATGTTTGTAATGTAGTATAATTTTTGCATTAATTTCTGAAATCAGTAAAATTTCCTTTATTTTGAAGTATTTTTTTCTTATTTGTAAGCCTTTTTTAAAAGCTAATGATCAAAGCATCTTTTTTTTCTCCAAACAAGAATAACTTATATATATATATATATATATATATATATATATA
>JAOUZG010026747.1:1794390-1813000 GCA_026289955.1 Argiope argentata
TATATATAATATATATCAAAATGTTTTAACTATTATTTGAATAAGCAGCACCATGATCTGCCAGATACTGATAAATTAATTATAATTTCAGACTGTTTATAAAATCAATCCAAAGTCAGTTGAGCTTGAAGCTTCTGGGGATGTTTCTTCTACCTTGGAACTGTGTATGCATGATTCTATTTTATCATTATATCTGCAGCTTGATGCATATGGTAGAAAGTGATAAGTTTTTGGATAAATTCTATTTAAATGATAATTGAAATGACCCTTATTTTCTATAAATATGTTCATTTATGTGTTGTTAGACTAATATCTAAAACAAATACAGGAAAAGATGACACAATGTGTCATACTAATTTCTGAAAGGAACCAATTTCAAACTGTTTAGTTAAGAACCAGAATTTAAGGCTGAATTATTATAGTCATTAAAATTTGTTGAGTCACATTTGACCTTTAATACATTCTTTCATATATGCTCACTGAAAATGAAGTAGTTAAAAAATGTGCATTAGGTGGTTGAAATGTTATACCTTATTTGTTATTAGATCCATTAGCTTCATGAAACTGATGATTGGAAAATCAGCAGTAGTCATAGAAATTGATTTCCAAATACTTGAATTGGCAAAAATGAATAAATAAAAAAAATGAATCTTGTGTCATCCTTCTTATGACACAAGATTCCTTTTACTCATTAAATGATTTTTTTAACCTGAGTCATTAATTTTGTGTGAAAGTTAATATATCCCCCTTACCTCCCTTTATATATACATTTTTGTCTTGTTAAGTCTTTCTAAATCCTGAATAATATGTAAAGATAAAATTATTTTTCCCCCTATATGTAAATATAAACCTTCTTATAATATGCTATTTCTTCTAATTCTCAGTTGTAGCTTCGTTTCCTTGCTTTTTTTTGCTCCTTAAGTCTATATTCCATTATAACTAGCAATTGAGCACATGAGTACTAATATACAACAGGGAAAAAAAGAGAACTCCCCCCCCCCAGATTTTGGTGTCAACCCTGAAATATTGAAAATCAAATATTACAAACAACCATAAGTTTTCGGATAGGCTCAAACTAACTACTTGCCATTCTGTAATTAAAGACACAGGCATTAGCCCATGGCACAGCTCTCAAACTTCTCAGAATATGATAATTTATTGAAAGCAAGATTTATATTGTAAAGAAGCATATACTGTTTTTACCTCTAGAATATTTGTGTTATGAAATTTCAATTGAAATTATTAACCAGGTTATGTAAAAACTAGATATTTTTTTTTCATCTGGTAGGAGAGTTTCATCTCACAAATTGTTTGTGTGCATATACACTAGCATATGTTTTGTTGTATAACAACGAGTATCTAGATAACTTCCATGAGTTTTGCATTTTTTAGTAATTGTATTCATATACATATAAACAGACCAATCAACAATTTGTTTTGAACAAAGTGGTTCAAAATCTGATAGATATTTACAGTATTGGAACTGAATGTTGAATTTTATCCATCTAATGCCTTATACCTTATATTCTTCTTCTATATTATTAATTTTTGGAACAAAAAGATTTCCTGCAGCTAAACCTTCTAAAATGTAACTGATGTCAACTATTTTGGTGTAACTACTTAGAAAATTTTTCCCTCTTACTCAATGTAATCTATCAGATGTTGTATTTGCATGCAGGCATCATTCAACAAATATTTTTTCGTTCTTATAAAGTTTTAAAATGCCAAGTTTCAAAAAATTTCTAAATAAATGTTTCCTTGATTACAAAACATCCACTTTGTGTGAGAAAATGGTAAAAATCTTATTTGCGTTTAAGCGCAACTGAAATCATTTATAATATGAGAAGTTAAAATGTTTTGTAAAATTTGAATCAAGGGATTAAAAACTACCACATAGTTTGTTTTTCTTCTTCTAAATATAATCATTTATATTTCAGTTGAAGTTCAGAAAGGAAAACCATTTGTTTTGGCGACTATGGGAAATTTTTCTGAAAAAAATAAGTGTAAACATGCAAAATGTGGAATAAAAAAATTGACCTTTAGTCATTGTGGAAATTATCTGCTTTCGTTAAATGGTAAGCAACAATTTACAATCTATAATATATTTTTTGTAATTGGTTTTCATGATTTAAATTTCCTATCAATAACTTTTCATTATTACAGATTCTTTCCCGAATGCCTTGTTTGTATTTGACATTAATACTCTAATGTTGTCATCTGTTATTTTACACCATCATAAAATAAAAGGTGATGTATGATTATTTTTCTGCAATACTTTCAGCTATTTACTTAACTGAAACCTTAATAAATACCTTAAGCTTGGATTAACATGATTTGAGATTTCATGAATTGTTGTTTTTCAGCATAAGAGCCATTTTTGGCCATATTCCACCAAGCAGATGTTTAATCTTATACCAAACTTTAAAATGTATAACGAAAAAGATATGGATAGTTTAAAAAAATAACGATGAATGGGTAAAAATCAAATATAACAGTGATTTATAGTGAGCCAAATAATTACCCTAAAAGAGGAAGAAGAAAAAAAATTAAAAATTGATATATTTAAAGTACAGTCACGAACATAAAACAATAGTGACTTCCATTCTGCCCTTTTTACTAACCAATTAGGGATTTGTGGATCCCGATTCCTGCCAAATAGTAAAGAGCAAACTATTAAAATATGTAAGTGAATGTGGTAGAAAATGCATTGCATATTTTGTGTAATCTGCCTTTGCATTGGTGGAAATACCTATATGCTCTGGAACCCAGATAAAAATGACACTGAAATCCTTATTTTGCTGGAGTTTTAATACAAATAAAACTTTGGTAGATAGTTGGGTCCATCTGTTTGTGACTATGAGAGAATGTCTCCAAAACACTCTTGATAGTACTCATATTGATGAAATTAAGTTGAGCAGAAGGCAAGATTTCTTACAGAGCACAGAAAATTGCCACTAACCCAGCCCATAAGTTTTTGTGATTCCCAGTTTCATGCTTAACTTAGTGTGAGACTGAATCATTCTAAGGATGATGATCATTTAACCGTAAGGTAAAAAAATGACCTCTTTCACTTGATTCCTAGCAGACTGGCCATTCAGGTGACTAACTTCCGGCTGATTGATAAACCAGGACAATCAATGCAGCATACATCTAATGAGTTGCCATACCACTTATATGTGGGCTGTCCATCAAGCAAGAAGAAGCAAATAGAGCAGTAACAACTTCTCATGGCAAACCTTCTCTCGGGTTACCTCAGAATGGATGGAAGGAGGAAAGATGTAGAAAGCAGCAGGCTAAGGAGAAGAAAATCTAAGGGCAGACCAGATCTTTGGGGGGAAGGGGGTCTTGGAATCATGATATTCTTCGTAACTAAAGGTGCCCAAGAAGGATGAGATTTCATAAAAGGCATACCCAAATGAAAATGGGTCTGTTTAACGTTATTTCGTCTCAATATATTAACTAAAACTGTAGTTTATATCTTATTTTTTCAATGCTTTCATCAGTATGATATTTAATTATAAATGCTCATGAGTTTTATATGATGCCTTCAAAGGAACATTTCTTTAACAGCATTTTTCTAACTGAGGATATTTTTGTCAGGTTCGTTCATCTAATTTGTAGTAGTATGTTGTTAAGAGAATCAGAAACAATTAAACAAGTAGTATGAATTCCTGTAATATTCTTATAAGGCAGTTTTTATCAGCAGGGACCCATATTTATTGGTGAATATGTGTGTGTGTGCTGTGTAGTGCACTTTTCTGAAAATGCAGTTCAGGGATTGTTCTTGGTAATCAATCTGTGATGATATGCTCATGATTAAAACCACTGCAGTATTGAAATACTACATATTTTAACATAGAAATTTCCATACACATTCATTTGTAAATGGGGAGCCAACGGGAGAGTTATCCTTTCAATTTCCTGACATACGATATGGAACAGTCGCACTATTGTAATACAGTGATGAGAATTGATTACATTGGATTTGTTCCTTTCTTCAGTTGGTTCAAAATTTGACATAGAATTTTTATAGCAAAACTCCAATCCAAATTTTAATAATCTTCACTACAGAATTTTTTAGTTGGGTCTTACTTTCATCTCTAAATAGGCAGACAGTGAATCCTTTATCGGAATTTCAGTGCATATGTGGTGATTGCTATATAAACCAATTAATATCCTTTGAGCTGAAGGGCCCCTTTTGCTTGACCGGTATGATACTCAGCTACTAACCATAAGATTGGGAGTTCGGGCCTAGCGGTATCCGCTAATCCTTCTACACATACAAGAAAGTAGAACATATAGAAACCCAAATTGTATGTGTGAAGGAAATAATTCATCTTCCTACATTATTATATATATATATATATATATATATATATATATATATATATATATATAATAGTTTCATAAATTATTTCTGAACAGATATATCATGGCATCCTAGAAAATCTCTCCTGGCATTTTGTTGTAGTTCTCGGAATGTGAGCTTATGGATGCCTACCTGTTGTGTCTCCCTCTGGTCTCCCTTCAAAGGTAAGTTATTTCCTGTAGTCCATCAGCATAACATATGTTAGGGATGCTGGAGTTTTTCATTATAGATAAGAAACTGCTGTAAAATTTTAAAATCTGCTGAAATTGATTTAAAATCTACTCACTTATTGCACAGTTTGTATTTACTTCAACAATAAAATCTGATGACAACAATAAAAACTTATTTTCTCCATAAATATATCATATCTTTAAACTAATAAAATTCTCTATGAAGGCATATGGACAGTCTCCATGTGAATGCTATAAAAGAGGAAATGCCTTTCTCAAAGTAAGAATTTAATAAATATTTCTAGCAACCACTGCTAAGTAGGTTTCTAAAGTTTAAAACAATTAGGATCCGTAAAAGATCTACCAGTCTCCTAAAATAAGAAAATTACTAAAATAAAGCAAGAAAGGTAGTTAGTCATTTTTTCTTCTTCTTTCTTTTATATTTACTGGTCGCCTTTGGCAACCATTTTGTTCGCTTAGATTGTTAACTTTATAAAATTATTAATATGGATACATTTCTTAAAATAAAAGACATTTCACAAAATAATTTAATGCAACTAACATACTATGAATTTAATTAAAGCAATTTACAAAATGCATATGTTGCGAAATAAAAGTGAAAATGAAAAGGGATCCTACTACAGATTTAATGATTGGCAAAAGCAAGTGCTTGAATATTTGAGTGGAAAAATTGAATTCCATCATTGCATTTAAAAATATTGTTTCAGGTAGTGTATCGAATTGAGTAAAAATATAGTTAAAATTAAAGGGGGGAAAAACTGTATGAAAAAAATTATATCATTAAAAAGGTATTTTTTTTTAGTCTTAACACAATGCTAAAAGTATTTTTTATAAGACAATTATTTTAAAAGATTTGCGTATCAATTTTTGGTGCAATTTCATAACGATGAAAGTAAATCTTAATATACAAGTCCCGAAATTGAAAAACGTTTGGACGTTTAATTCTGAATTCCACCAAAATTGGAAATAGAGACTTTAAAATTCTTAAGAATAGAACGAAATGAATATATATATATATTTTGTATTTGATAGTTATTGAATTTCCCGATTACTATGTGAGTGTTCTTTTAGATGAGGGAATATAAACCATTAACTTTTTGCATAATAAAAAACTGAGAAGCTTTTTTTTTTTTGATTTTTTCAAAAAGAATTTCCTGATAAACAATTTTCAGAAGGACTATATTCAGAGTCCATTTTGGAGATCTAAAGCAATTCTCAGAGCTATAGTACAATTAGTGCTGCAGACTTTAAATCGTCTGGAAAACCCGTTGCTTACGGTGCAACCATAGTAAAATATGCTTAAAATATTATTTGTGATATTATTAATATTTTCCGGATATATTAGAGTACATTCGACCCCTTCCTCTATGGTTTCTAAGAAGTCGTGCGAGGGGATAACGACCAGAATTGGTGAAAGACACACGGCCTTGAATTAATCCTTTGTTCAGTGTACTGTTACTAGAAAGGGAATACCTCCAGGGAATCTGGAAAGTTCTGGATTGAAGGAAGTTGGGCAATCACTTTTTCATGTTGCATCAAACTGTAAGCATTTAAAAATAAGACTGTCTATATGAAGAGAATCAGATTCACACCAACGGAATATTTTTTTAAAAATTTTATTGCAAGCTTCTGTGATTTTTGCCTGCATGTTGTAAATTGGAGTTTGGTTATCTCTGAAGTGTATGAAACCATGTAATGTAAGCTATTGCGTAGCTTTCTGTTACAAGTTAGATAGTACGTAATGCGTTGAGTGAAGGCCCGTTCAAAGACTTTACAAAAAAGTAAGGTTAGGGCAATGGGCCGACAGGAAGAAACTTTGGTTTTGCTTTTGTTAGGTTTTGGTATCGGAATAAATTAGGACGTGTTTCCATTGTTAGGGGATATCAGCTGAATCAAATTGATGCTGAAATAACTTCAAAACGATCATTGTTGATATTTTTGAACCAAATGGCTTGGATGTTGTCAGCTGCAGGAGTAGAATTTTTAGTTTTATTGATGGCTTTCTTAAGCTCCCAAATTTCGAATTTACTGTTGAGGAAGGAATTTATTCCAGAGAAATTCGAAGGAATAGGTTCCATATTTGGATTTTGATTAGAAAAAGTCTTAGGAAATAATTCACTTTCGTGTGCAGGATCATATACACTCTATAACAACAACAAAATCGACGCACTAAGAAGCAATCATCTGATTGCTTTGAAATTTCGTACGCATGAGTGTTTTGACCAGATATGCAAATGATTAAATTTTTGTTTCCAATGAATGAATAGTTTGATCTCCAGCACACCGGAACTGCGCATCCAGCAGATATGTATAAGGAGCAGTTCTTCAACGGTTTTAAAACTTTCGGTTTGATTGCGATTCAGATTACCTTTCAACAACTTAAAAAATGCCTCGCCGCAGGGTTCGTGCTCATTACGAACAACTGTCAAAGTTTGACAGAGGTCGTATCATTGGATTGAAAGACGCCGTTTGGACAAATAAGGGAATCGCTTGTCATTTGAGTCGAAGCGATGCGGTGATTCGACGATGCTGGCAAGGATGGGTGAAAAATGGCAGTGTTCAGCTTCAGGATGGTAGCGATCGAACTAGGAACACAACAGTTTGTGAGGACAGAGTGGTTGTCAGATCAGCTGTCACAACACTTTGTTCATCTCTTTCAACCATCAGACGTTCAACCCAAACACCAGTGTCCACCATAACCATTTACAGACGGTTGAGAGAGCGAAATCTACGCTCGCGCCAACAGTTACGTCACCTGCCATTCACGCCTGCAGACTGCCGAGTCAGATTAAAGAGGTGCATGGCTCGATCAGGTTGGAATGATGCAGACTGGGGACGTATAGTCTTTAGCGACGAATCCTGCTTCCAACTGTATCCGGACGATCATCGAAGACGGGTTTGGAGACACCCAGGACAGGGGGGGGGACCTTGCTTTCACTCTTGCACGCCACACCGACCCTCAACAAGGTATTATGGTTAGGGGTGCCATTTACTTTGATAGCTGGCCCCCTTTGTTCGCCATAGAGGTTCAGTTACTGCACAGTGGTATGTTGCCGACATCCTAAGATTTGTTTTGCTAGCGTTCCTTTTACAGTACCCTCGGCTAGTTTTTCAGAAGGAAATACCACACCACATGTGGTACGTGCTGCTATGGTTTGCCTGATCGCCAGATCTCTCTCCCATGGAGCATGTCTAGGATATGATGGGAAGGCGATTGCATCCGTCACAGAATATTGCTGCCCTCGTTCGACTATTGGAGCAAATTTTTTTCGGAGGAAATACCGCAGGAGACCATCCAGACGCTTTATCTGTCTATGCCACACCGTATGGCAGCTTGTATCCAGGCTAGAGGCTGGTCAACACCTTATTGAACTTGTTACTGTAACTCTGAAACACATTATTCAATTGTTCTGAGATTTTAATCATTTACTATTCTGTACATTGTCTTCTTATCCACCAATCTTCATCTCAATCGGACAACTCCTTCTTGGTGCGTCGATTTTTTCGTTATAGAGTGTATATCTATCGTTTGTAGTGTTTAGAGTTCGGATTTGTGTGAATCGATAGTTTATTTAGAATTTTAAGGAACATTTTTGGATTACGAATTATTGTGTAAATTTTCTCCCTATATTCTCTTTTCGTCTTTTTTACGTGAAAACGAAATCGACTTGCATTTTTTTTTATGTTCATCCAATTCATCACGGAAATATTTCTAATAGCCTTTTTCCGAAAGTACTTGGTGAACTTTTTATAATTATAGCTAGAAAAATTCCAACAAGGAGGATAAGATATATAGTTTAAATATAGTATTTTGAGTTATCTTATTTGTATCCACTGTAATTCCTTCAATGGAACATTGATTGTCTGAAATTAGTATAAGTTTTGTTTATATTTAATTGTTGGCAGTGAGCAATTAGTAACAATCTCTTCTGTGCCACGTGCGTGTTATATATTTATATACACACACACTGGAGAGCCAGAAAAACTGCTATAGAAGGTCGTATGCAAATAATGGAGGTGTTGAACTAATGAGCGTAACGCGACGCGGTCGACAGTATCGTATATAAGACAACAGGTATCTGAGCAGGCTATTACATCGATTCTTGTTGTTATAATGACAGGTTGTCAAGATATAAGCGATTTTTAATAGGGTCTAATGGACGGCGCACGAGAGAGAGAGCATTTCCGAAGTAGAGATGAAATTGGATTTTCGCGCATGACCTAAGGTGTATTTCTAAGGTGTACGCGAATACCAGATTTCCGGTAAAACTTCAAATCTCCGACTGTGGTGCAGCTTGGAAAAGTCTGATAGAAAAGTCCGGGATCATAGATTTTTGAATAGAATCGTTACACGAGATAGACGTTCAACACTTCCTCAAATTGTTGGGATTTGAATGCAGGCCCATCAACACGTGTCAGTGTGCGCACTATGCAACATAACCTAATTGATATGGGCTTTTGCAGCCGCAAACCATATCGTGTGGCATTGGTGACTCAGCGACACAAAGATCTGTACCTTACCTGGGCTTACCAACGCTGCCATTGAATCCTTAATTATTGGAAAAACATTTTCTGGTCTGAGAAGTCACATTTTCAAGATGGATGGCTGTGTACGGATGTTTAAAAAAACACTTTGAAACTATGGATTCCTCATGGCTACAATTAACTGTTCTAGCGGGTGGAGGCTATGTGAGGGTAAAAGGAGTGTGCAATTAGCATGCAATGGGACCATTGATGTGTGTAGACCCGATCATGACAGGTGAGCGGTAATTTAATATCCTTTCTGCATTCATGCCCTGTGCGCATTCTGACGGATGTGGACGATTCTAACAGGGTAACTCTTGACCTTACTGGTTTACAGTAATTACCGAGTAGCTTGAGTAGCATTCTTCTGAATTTCTCTCCCTCTCTTGGTCACTTCATTCTGACATGAACACTATTGACCCTATCTGTAATGTTTTGCAATGGGCTGTCTTTAGGAGATCTCGACCATCTCACCTTCTTATGGCTTTGTGAACTGCCCGGCAGGAAACATGATGTTAATTGTCAACAGAATATCTTCAAAAATTGATGAATCCATGCCACGCCCTATTGCGCTATTTCTGCGTGCTCTTGGGGGTTCTACACGATATTAGATAGGCGATAATTATTTTGCACTTCAGAGTTCATATATATTATTAGTGTGTTTATTATTTTTAATGGGATAAAAGTGCCTATTGTTGCAGCTTTTTTTTTGACTGCCTTATGAGGTACTAAGCTCATTTGGGAAGTGCAAAGTTTTACAGAAAGTTTTATCTCTCACCATATTAAATTACGAAGTGCAGGCAATGTCCTGAAGTATAATTACTGCCTCTACTAATGATCTGGATAGACCAATCTATTGAAAAGGTGATATATAGCGAATTATGTGGCATCAGCAATCTTCCTGTTATTTATTTTGTGCTCTATTGTATTAGGGTTGTGTAAGAAAATTTCATCACACATTTGAATTCGCAACTTTTTAATATAATTGTCTGTAAATGGAATTATTTTTATCATCTCATCATTTGAAGCTTCTTCCCAAGTGAAAGTAGTACGCGCTAAAACGATATCGTTTATGCTACTTCCTGGTATTAAAAATTAAATGTTCTTTATTTCTATTATTTATTAATATTTTTTACTATAGAACATGACTTTCTTTAAATTAAAAAAAAAGCCTAGAGATCCTAAATTTAAAGAACAATGAGTAATTTTTCAATTTAATCTCTGTCATTTTTTTAGATGAATGTGCCATCTCCAGTACAGAATGGTGCTCGAGGGAGGACTGTTTGCTACTGAATGGGAAGATCTACTCAGCTATTCTATATTTGCCTAATGCTGATCTCACCCTTTCGAGAAGTGGGTCCAGCATGAAGGATATTAATTCGTAAATTTGCAAAATTCGTAATATGTATATTTACAAATTATTGATTACAATAACTCCTGCTAATATCAGTAGTGTACTTCCTATGTGATTATCTAATGAATTTGGAGCTTGAATTGAATTATGTAAAAAAATTATCATTGTTATTAATTTTTTGTAGAATAAGTTTGTGCTCATTTTCCACAATCCTCCTTTCAAAAAAAGTGTGTATGGGGATTTTGAATATTTAAGAACACGATTGACTGAAAATATCCTACTGGTTTATAATAATGTTACAAGTAGGCGAGCGCCGTGAAAACTCCCCGAAGGAGAGAACGTTGGCGTCGGTTGACGAAGAACTTGGCGCCAGCCGAGTTAATGTGGTGAAAAGAATATTCTGCTAACCTCTTAATCGTTCACGATGTTTTTCGACGCTCCGCTAGGCTTCTGGGCGCTCTCTCGCTCGGCTACATAAGGGACGTTTTGCTGCAATTTGAGAGTTGCTCTAGAAAGAGTAGCGATTCGTTGGGCAAGTTGATTACTTTCCTCGCTTGTTATCAGTGAGCTGTGTTTACGTTGTATGATTAAGCTCGCTGTGATTTACTGTTTGCTGTGCTTTACGATATATGTTTTGCAGTCTGTGTTTATTGCTAGTAAGGCTTGTATTTACGCTGTTAGGGACTGTTGACTGCTGGATTGATTTTATCTGAAGTT
Source organism: Argiope argentata (assembly GCA_026289955.1). NCBI lineage: Eukaryota > Metazoa > Arthropoda > Arachnida > Araneae > Araneidae > Argiope > Argiope argentata. Next base: position 1,805,546 of record JAOUZG010026747.1, read on the forward strand.
TTCCTTTATCAAGTCATCTTGTAAATAGCTGTGAATAAATTCGTTTGTGCTTTCCTCATCTAAAGTCAATTCAGTCGGACTGGTGTTGGAAGTGGGATTGAATGATGAAAACTAGAGCGATGTATGAAGCAGAAGAAACAAAATTCGAACAGTCTTTTTGCTTTCATTAAAGAAATGAAAGAAGGGCAAGAGAAGATGAAGAAGAGGATAGAACGAGGACAAGAGAAGATGGAACAAGGCCAAACTAATATTGTTGAAACAATTAACACCAAAGTGGATGCTTTGGCAGAAAGGGTTCAAGAGAACGATATAAAGATTCGTGATATTTAGCAGAGTTTTGAAGAAAAATTGGAAAAAGTGGACGAAAGATTAAACGCCATTGAACAAGTAATTGCGTGGAAAGTTGAGGAAAAATCGAAGAAAATCGAAGGTGTGCAAATAAAATCTGAAAACCAATCCCCGAATGTTCGAGAGCCTCAAATAGCTGAACCTGTGCTTGTTATTCCCAAATAAAACATTAAAGTGTCGACTTACGATGGAAAAACATCGTGGCAAGTCTACAAGACTCAATTCTCCATCGTCGCAGAAGCTAATGGTTTTGATCCAGTCACGAAGGCTCGTCAACTGGCTGCGTCACTACGGGCTGAAGCTGCCGATATTTTGAGAACTATTCCCGAAGATCAACATCTAGAATTTGAGGCTCTTTCAAACGCTCTGGAGTTGCGCTTCGGAGAAAAATGCCTCAAGGACTATAGTCGTCTTCAATTAAAGACCCGGCAGCAACGATCGAATGAAAGTCTGCAAGAGCTTGCAGCAGATGTAGAGAGGCTCTCCCATCTTGCCTTCTCCGACTGTCCTGCCGAGGTACGGGAAATTCTAGCCCTGCAGTATTTCATTGATGGTGTGAGGGATCCAGAGATACAAATGTCCCTGCGAATGGCTGAATTGAAGGATTTGAAAGCTGCTTTGGTTTATTTAACAAAATTTGAAGCCGCTTAACAAGCTGCATGGAGGGATCGCCATTCCATAAGAGGTGCTACGGTCCAAGATGCATCGGATCCTTCGCTGCAAAATCTAACTGAAATGGTGAAAACACTTTGCCAGTTTATCCGGAAAGGAGATGAAAGGCCCAACAAACATGGACAGAGAACTGTGAAATATTGGAAATGCGGCGACGTGGGCCATGTTCAAAGGAATTGTTCAGCCCGCTTAGATAAACGGGCTAAAGACTCTTCTCAAAGCGACCAGGAAAACTAAAATTGGGTGACCTCGCAGGGCGGAGGTTGCCAGGTGAGGAGAAGCCCCATTTTGGAGTTCTACAGATATTTTCCAGAGTCGGTGGTAAAAATGGTTTATTTGTTGAAGCCTTCGTCAACGGAATTCCGTGCCGATTGATCGTTGACACAGGAGCCAACGTGACCATCATGCGTAGAGATGTTGCAGAACAACTCGGAAGGAAAATTCTCTGGACACCGCCCTGCGTCACCCTCCAAACGGTCACTGGTAACAGAATCCCAATTATTTGGAAAATGAATATTACAATTAGATTTGGGAATGCTAATTATGACCATGCCGTCTTCGTAGCGGAAATTACAGATGATTTTATACTTGGACTGGACTTTCTGAAGAAATATGACTTTGTAATCGACTTTAAAAATAACTCCTTGCCCTCCACATCAGAACGCATAACTCTTTTCCATTTAGGTTCTGGAGGAGTAAATACCTGCGATCAGATTGTTGCATGAACAGACTTTTATTATTCCAGTTTGAAGAGAAATAATTTAGAGGAATCTACTGGCGAAGCGAAGAATTTCCCAGTGACGGAAGTCTTCCAAGCGGAACGATATTGGCCTCCAGTCCTGTAGATCTCTCGAAGAAGAATATACCCGTCAGGGTTATTAATGTTAGTAATAATTTAAAATTTATTAAAAAGAGTGAAGTTCTATCTAAATGCTCTCCAGTCACCTGTATCGAGAAAAACTCCTATTTAATATCAAAGGAGTCTTCTGACTGTACGAGCCTGGAATTACTTAAAGGCACTGAATTGGAGAAGGAGCAAAGAGTCGCTGCAGGAAGAGTTATTGATGAATTTAAAGACTTATTCTCTCAAACATCTGATGATTTTGGCTGAACAAAGTTAACGCAACACCGAATCAATACTGGAAATCATCCTCCTATATGACAGAACGTCAGAAGTTGCCATTTGCCAAAGTAGAAGAGGTGAAAGATTTGTTAAATGACATGCAAGAAAAGGACGTCATTGAACCTTCGTCTAGTCCTTGGGCCTCTCCCATCGTTTTGGTCCGAAAGAAAGATGGTTCTGCAAGGTTCTGTGTAGATTACCGACGAGTGAATGACATCACGAAGAAAGATTCTTACCTTCTTCCCCGAATCAATGATACATTAGATACACTCTCCGGGAACGAGTGGTTCTCTACTCTCGATCTGAAGAGTGGATACTGGCAAATGGAGATCCATCCTGACGATCGTGAGAAAACAGCGTTCACAACTGGAGGACATGGATTGTGGCAATTTAAGGTCATGCCTTTTGGCCTTTGTAATGCGAAAGCAACTTTTGAACGCCTAATGGAGACAGTTTTGAAAGGACTTACCCCAAAAGCCTCGTTTATCTTGATGACATCATAATAGTCGGACGAAATTTTGAAGAGCATCTTTATAATTTAAGAAAGGTTCTAGATAAATTATAAGATGTCAACATGAAGTTGAATCCATCTAAATGTCGTTTGTTCCGTCATGAGGTAAGCTACCTTGGACACATAATTTCTGCAGTAGGCTTCCAAACAAACCCGGAAAAAGTGTCAGCAGTTAGAGACTGGCATCGCCCTGAAAATGTGCATGAACTAAAAAGCTTCTTGGGCCTCTGAACATATTACAGGAGATTTGTTAAAGGGTTTTCCTTGATCTCTAGACCACTACACAGGCTAACTGAAAACAAACAAAAATTCTTGTGGTTGGATGAATGCGAAAAGGCATTTAATGACTTGAAAGAAGCCGGCTCCCATCCTGTCCTATCCTGATCCTGAAAAACAATTCATCTTAGATACAGACGCAAGTAATGAGAGTGTTGGAGTAGTATTATCTCAGGAAATCGACGGTCATAAACGTGTCATCGCATATTGGAGCAAGTGTCTTTCGAAACCAGAACGGTATTATTGTGTCCCCAGGAAAGAATTGCTCGCTATTGTGAAGGCCTTGGAGAATTTTCATAGTTACCTTTATGGGAGAAAATTTCTGCTCCGAATGGACCATGCATCTCTGACCTGGCTTTTAAATTTCAAGAATCCGGAGGGTCAGATCCTTCTGGCTAGAAGGATACAAAAACTTCAAGAGTACGACTTCGAGATTAAACATCGTAATGGGTCGTTGCATGGAAATGCAGATGCCTTATCAAAAAAGCCCTGCTCCGAGGATTGTCGCCATTGCTGCTCTTCTGAAAAGAAATATGGGATTGTTACATCAACTGTCCGCCAAATTGCAGGAGCCGTCCCACCTCAATCTGATCCCTGGAGTGATGAAGAGGTTCGCAAGGAACAAAGAAATGATCCTGACATTAAACCGATTATGGAATTTATGGAATCAAACAATTCAAGACCTGACTGGCAGGACATTTCAAGCCTCAATACTGGAACTAAACGTTATTGGGCTCTCTGGAACTCATTCGAAATTAGAAATGGTATCTTGTATAGAAAATAGGAGTCCGAAGATGAGAAGTCATTTAAGTGGCAACTTGTGCTTCCCCGATCAAGGATAAATCAATTTCTGAAGGAGTTACACAGCAGTCCAGCAAGTGACCACTTCGGAGTCATGAAGACAATTCATAAAGTCCGGGAAATTTTCTATTGGAACATGAAAGATGATGTTCGAGAATGGTGCAGAACATGTGATGACTATAACGCCCGTAAAGAACCAAAAACACGCAGTCGTGGTAAGTTACAGCGGTATAATGTAGGTGCACCATTTGAGAGAATCGCCTTTGACATCTTGAGACTTCTTCCTCGGATGGACAGTGGAAATAGAAACATTCTGGTCGTTATGGATTACTTCACAAAGTGGCCAAAAACTTATCCAATTCTTGATCAAGAAACGACACTGTAGCAGAAGTCTTACTTCAGAATTGGATCTCCAGATTCGGAACACCTCTTCAGCTTCACTCTGATCAAGGGAGGAATTTTACTTCCGCTGTATGTAAAGGACTTTGTAAACTCCTCCGAATCGACAAAACTCAGATAACACCTCTTCATCTCTAATCAGACGGCATGGTTGAGAGGTTCAACCGAAAGATTCTAAATAACCTCTCTCTTTTCGCTTAAAAAACCAACACGATTGTGATCGGAAACTACCCTTGTTCCTGCTTGCTTATCGAAGCGCGGTTCGCGAAACGACTGGCTTCACACCATCCAAGATGCTCTTTGGACGGGAACTCCGACTGCCCTGTGATCTTCTGTTCGGGTATCCACCGGATACGCCTGCTTCACCTGTGGATTATGTTCAAGAAATCCAGGTCGGTTTAGAAGACGCACACAAATTTGCCCGAGATCGGATCAACATAGCGACGGAGAAGGATAAAAACCAGGTACCGGAAATGAATTCAAGGAATGTGACAAGGTATGTTTCTGGAACCCGATTCGACGAAAGTGACTCTCTCTGAAGCTGCAGTCTTCCTAGGAAGGCCTTTATACAGTCCTGAAAAGACTGAATGACGTCGTGGTTCGAATAAGGAAGAAACCGAATTCAAAACCAAGAGTAGTACGTTGTGACCGGCTAGCCCCTTATAATGGCAACTCTTCAAATAATTAGTTGAAACCATGGTTTCCTCATTTATGTAAATATAACCTGTCTATTTCTAAATAGTATAATTTGTGTTGATTCTTTTTCAATGTTCATGTCTGCAATTTCACGTCAATGTTATTATAACTTTTGAGTGTCTTCTGCTCGGGGTCTGTACTGCCCGGGACGTGCAGTCCTTGAGGAAGGGGTAGTGTTACAAGCTGGTGAGTGCCGCGAAAGTACGCTGAAGGAGAGAGCGTTGGGGACGGTTGACGAAGAACTTGGCGCCAGCTGAGTTGTGGCGAAAAGAATATTCTGGTAACCTCTAAATCGTTCACGGTGTTTTTCGACGCTCCGTGTGGCTTCTGGGCACTCTCTCGCTCGGCTACATAAGGGACGGTTTGCAGCAATTTGGAAGTTGCTCTGAAAAGAGTAGCGATTTATTGTGGAAGTTAATTACTTTTCTCGTTTGTTATTAGTGATCTGTGTTAACGTTGTATATTTGATCTCACTGTGATTTGCTGTTTGCTGTGCTATATGATATCTGTTTTGCAGTCTGTGTTTATTGCGCGTAAGGCTGATATTTACGCTGTAAGTGACTGTTGACTGCTGGATTGATTTTATCTGAAGTTTTACTTTATCAAGTCATCCTGTAAATAGCTGTGAAAAAATTCGTTTGTGCTGTCCTCAAGTAAAGTCCATTCAGTCTGAACCCGCTACTCTAAGAACGTAACAATAATTACTTGAATTTACAAGCCGGTATAGCCTGGTTAGTAGGGCATTGGATTCATATGCCGTGGGTTGCAAATTCGAACCCCAGTAGTCGATGACTATCCGTGTGTGATGAATGGCGCATGTTTAAATCTGTTATGGCCTCAAAATACCATTGGTGGTACTGGTTCAGAGGTGGTTGTTCTGTGAATAAGGTCTAAATTATGATTCGTGGATGAGTGAATGAAATCCACTCCGTAAAAAGAGTTGTGACACATGAGCAGCTGAGACGTACTCTTGTCCGTAGATGGCGTTATTAAAAACAAAAGACGCTTTTCCGGCTTGAAATCGCTGACTTTGTGAGCGGGCTTGTCTATGTCATGTGCCATTAGAAACAACAACATTTTATTTTACTAGATTATTTTAAAAGTTTTCATTGTGAAGTACGATTCAAGTTAAAAGGAATTTCCGCGATGGTGGCAAGTATTTGATAAAAATCTTTGACACAGTTTGTTTTTTCAAAATTAATTTAGTTCATTTTCGCGTGAACAATATTTTTCTGGCCAAAGTACTTAGTCACTTTTTGTGAATCACTCAGGGAAGGAGTTGCGAGTAGGTTTGGCTGCTTATTTTCTAGTCGCTTTCTTAAAGGACATGATGGAAGCCATTCCACTTCGGTAATTTCACCACGACCCTGGAAAGATTTCACCATCTACTTCGATATCAAATGTACCTGGCGGAGAATAAGATGCTGATGATGGACTTTTTCTCCTAAAGTTACACAAAAGGATGCAATCTAGAGTGACGTTTTTCACTTTATTCGGGTATAACGGCATTAATTTTCTAAAATCTCAAAAAAAGTGATGCCACTATGCCGAAAACATCCTCAACATGTTGTGCACGAGATAATCTTCATTGAAAATTCTCCGTCTACTCTCTTTTTCTGGGCTACCAGGATGCGGCTTCTTCATGCGGTGACTTAAAGGAAATGCTCAATCGCCAAGGAAGACACTGCAGTTCCATTTCACCTGATGACTTCTGCTGTCTATCGCGTGGAAGCTTCAGTTGTCCTATTTGCAGTTTCGAAACAAAGTCGAATGATCCAAAATTTCACAAGCAACACCAAGTGTCCACAAATATGAAAAAATGACGTGTCTCTACCCATAGCCTGAAGTACCAAGTACAAGTGAAACTGCGATTCATGAGATAGTTTCATGTTCAATTTAAAGAAAAGGAAACAGCAACAGCCTAAAATATTTTCAATATCCAAATTTTTACCCACCTGGACCACATTTAATGAAAACCAAAATTTCAATTTTATGTAAATATATTTTCATCAATATCTAAAATTCCTTACTATATGCCGTTTTTTAAATTTTTTGTCATGTTTCAAATATTTTCTTATATCATAAAAGAAAAAAAAAAAACCCTATGCATTTTAAATAAGAAAAAATATAGTAAGGTTCAAAAATTCTTAAAAAAGATATTTCTATTTAATTTAAAATATATTTATATAGTATAAATATTTTAGTACATTAATATGTTGAGTAGATATGAGAAATTTATCCATAAAAATTATTTATGAAAAATGTATTTTTAAATTAATATTTGTATTTAAAAATATTAAAATCCAAATTGGTAATACAATAACAGTAGTATTGCCAAAATTATGTGAATTTATTACATACTGCCACGTACAGGGCTAGCAAGAAAAAAGTTACCCGCTTCAGAAGGCTGTAAAATGCGTTCTATTGGTCCAAAGGAGATAACATTTGAACTAGCGATCATTCAGATGATGCTCTATACATTTATAAACTAAGAATATTTAGTACAAAAATTCATCGATTGATGGCGCTGTAACACAAATGGCATTTATTTGCATATATTGAAAATGCAAAACATCTTTTCTTTGGATAAAAAGAAAGGCGGATTCTGCGCGAACATTAGTTATTTTCT
>JAOUZG010026747.1:1828000-1873757 GCA_026289955.1 Argiope argentata
CTTACATTTTTATAAAAATTAAAAATGCTAATTATAATTAAGATAAAAAAATAAAAGATAAATATTAATACTAACAAACAAAGTTAACTAATAAAAGTACACTTCTAAAGAAGAGTTTATTATTTTTCCTATTTTAACGGTTTAAGGTTTAATGGTAGATTAAAATTCAATAAAAGTTTTAAAATACTAACTAATTCCTTTAGGGAATAAAATCGTTATTCCTCCCCCTTTAAAGTCAACTCATTTGATTTAAATAAGAAAGTCACCGAGAGTAAGAGGGAATAAAATATACCCTAGAAGCCATTGCCATTATTGTATAATTGCGTTGCAATTAAATGCAGCGTGAGTTACTATTGATGCACGTAGTTGTAGAATTAAGCTGAAAAATCAAAAGGAATATATATGAAAAAAAAGCAACATGTTGAGTTACATTCCACGTCGCAATCTTAGTCTGAGTTCACGAGAATTATTTAAGATTACGGTATTGTTAAACTGGAAGATACGATTATTTCTGCATAATCTAGTGACGATGCGAATTCAGTCTTCAGGAAGTGTGGGTGACCTGGTGGTAAAAACTGGGCTTCGGAACCAGTCGTTTCAGATTTGAGACCCAATACCATTCAGGATCCGTCGTGCAAGCGGGTCTGGTGCATGTTAAATTCGTCAGGGCCAAATGTCCTTCCGATTAGGTGGTGTGAAAATTAGGAGAGAAAGGTCAGCGTAGGAGCCGTTCTAGTCATCTGATAATGTTAAAAATTATGAGATCAGTCCCAGTATAGTCCTAGTGTTGATTTAAAACAAGAACTAATAAACTAAACCTAGGTAGTGGGGCAACCATTTTGATTAAAATTGCTGCCTTCCACTGAGAATCTTGGAAGGCGAGAAAGCGCCTCAGAATGAGCCTTATTCATTTCCTTCTTCCGGCAATTAGGAACTTCAGCTAATAATTCCCATCGGTCTCTTACGGTCGATTAGGAGTGTTAATGAAGAATGGGCTGGACTGAAACTTCCAAAAATATGGAAGAAATTTATTGAAGATTTTAAATTATACTTTACAAAAAGGTTAATTTCATTACAGAAATGTCATGACCGATGGCGAGGCTACCTATTTTGTATCATCAAAAAATCAGTGATAATTTGATAATATAAATCGTAATACGTTTATAAATTTAGAAGGAATATTCAAATTTCTTCACGAAATGCATTTAAAACTCTTGCATTCAAGATCGCAAAAATAATTCTAGTCCCTACAGGCAGAAATATGATAAAGAAATAGAAAATACCCAAATCAGTTGGGTAGTTCCTGCTACAGAAATAAAAGAGCTTTAAAACTGAAATAAGATTATGATCTTGTGATTGACAATCAGCCAAGCGCAATTTTTATACTCCTTTTGTTAATTTGATAAATTTCGTGTTTATTAAGATAATATTTTGCAATCAATTTTTCACTTCTTATTTCAAGTGCAGGGATTCTACACATTTCCGTGCTCTAGACGGCAGTGCGATATTCCAATATTCTCAGAACTTAATTATGAGCAGATGGATAAATTCAATTAAATATTAATTCGATATGGCTACCTAATGGTGAAACCAGAAATATTGGATTCAATGGTGAACCAGAGATACCGGATTAATGGTGAAACCAGAAATAACTACCAGAAATATCGGAGTGAATGTAAATGATACCGAATGTCGAATATAGTTGATATTTCTCTAACTAAATATTTCCCATACCCTGTGTTCATGTTCCTGTTTGCATAAAATAGAAGATTCTACGCAAGAAATATTAAACAGTTTTCTAAACTATTCATCCACTTATTCACATCGAGTCAATCCTTATTTTTATACAGGTCACGATAAGCAATTCCATATCATGATTACGAATAATTCTTAAAGACAATAAAAATTAATTTCTTCATAAACTTTTAATTTACCGAGAAACTCGCTAGGTTTCCATCTGATCTTTAAAATGAATTTGCTTCTCTTTATCCCACGAGCTATTGATCACTCACACTCCACGTGAACGCCTACTTTTCTTAACTGCCTTGAAAACAATAGATCTTTTTTTGCATGAGTTGCGTTGCCATCTAGGGTTAGGAAAGGGAGCTAATCTCTGCACCGAATCAGGATTAAAATACTAATTTTACTTTATAGTATACTTTATATATATATCAACAAAAGTGATGCCTTGAATTTTTTTCGATTAAATATATTTCATCTTAATTTTACATAATGTATAAACATAACAATTTTGAATTCTTAGGATGGAGAACTAAATTTTCAAAATAAAATAACCCGCATCTTTAAGGCGAAATTAAAATATCCCTAATTTTTATGACTTTTTTTGAGCATTTTATGATGAAGCCTCATTTAAATATATACAGAATATTTAATTGGGGAAAAACACAAAAATAAACCCACTGAATATTATGCGAAAATGTATCACCTTTAATTATTCTCAAAAACTCTTCAAAGTAATTCCATTTTTTTTTTTTTACGAACAGAAGCTTCCCCCCCCCCCTACAGCAGAAGAAAATTAAATAAATAACTCAGATGACTTTTTTTTATGATTCTCCACCAACCAAAGAAAATTGCTTCTTTCGAGAATGGATCGCAACAGGCGGTTAATTTCCTTTCACGGCCAGAAAATTCCCCTCCAATTCAATTTCACATCTCTGAGCGGCGGTGAGAAGATCGATGTTTGTGAAACGAGGAGAACTTGGATTACTCCCTGGTTGAGCATTGCGAAGGAATGGTTTGGTTTAGATTCAGTCGCATTAATGCCCTGCTTTAAAGTCGCACCAGGACCATTTCGGGACGGACCTCGTCATCTTGTGCCTCGGGCAGGTGAAGAGAACGATCTGCACTTCTTCGTTGGGTCTCGAGGCGGAAGTCCTTCGGTTCCATGGTCCAGACCTTACCACCAGTCCATCGCGGCATTAGGATCGATTTGAAATCGATTTAAATTAATTAATCGATTAATTTAATTTAAATTAATTCATTCGATTGATTTAATTTAGAGTTTGAAAAATTCGAAGTAGCTGAGGTGGGAGAAGTAGCCTCCGATGAATTTGAAAGGAAGACTTTGAAATGGTTTTAATCCATTAGAAATTAATAAAGCATGAGCTTTGCATTCGAGCAGTGTTACGATTAAAATGGCTGCAGTGTTTTTTTTTCATGAATAGTGAAAATAAAGAGAAATATTTTGAAACACACAACTTTATATATAAGTTATTAAGTAGAATGTAATACTCTACACATGAAACAAAATTATGAAAAATTGAAAATCTGGGCAAATTAGAATTTCAATCATTTTAATATAATAGTTGCATTTTTAATGAACTCTTTTCTTTCTTAAGGCTTGATTTTTAAATTCCTATTATTAGCTCACACTCTCTATGCAAGGCTTAATTTTATGCTACAATGTGTTTTTGATATGCATAAAAATATAATAAAATATCTTTCTTCCAATAATTAATTCATTTTCAACATTACAATAACCCCAATGTGATTATACCTTAATATTACTGAAATTAAAATATATGACTTTAAACATCTTTATTGATAACATTATTAGTCTTAAATCGTCAAGCAAAATATCGAGATTTCAAAGAACTTATAATATACCCAATATAACTCAAATGATAAAATTAAAAAATTTGGCTTCGCAGGAAAACCAGATCAACGTGTAAAGCAGACTCCGAGCCACCCGATCTAAAGAGCCGGCAAAATACGCGAGACGGCAAAAAACGCTCCATTTCACACCCATCTCATTTTTTGCCGCTTTTCATTTTTATTTTCTCGCACGCGAAATACGAAAGGGAGTATCGCTCGGACTCGAGGTTTGGACGAATCTATCCCGATTTAGATATTCCCGAGTCCGAAAAGCATATTTTTGGAATCATGTCTGTCTGTGACGACGATCACTTAAAAACGATTTGAACTAGATGGATGAAATTGGGTTTATGGTCTTTTCATCAAATTTTGAGCGTCATCTACTCCGAAGAAGTTATTCTAATATAACAAGAAACTATAACTATATTTAACATAACTTGAAAATGAAATATTCTAGATAAATAAAATTCGGTACACTTATTTAACATGTATATTGTAGACACCTGTTAAAATTTGAGAACAATTCTACTTAGGGTTGACCGTCTGTCAGTTGTGTTTTCAGAAGCAGGTAAACGCAACAACGCAGTGACTTAAGTAAATAAAATTTGGATGTGACTTTCTGAGTGCCATTCTACTTCTGTATTAAATTTTAATTTCAATTGGATGCAAAAAAAACCGCATTTGCATCGAATTCATGCTTCTTAGAGAGTTTGACAGAAGGTTTTTAAGAAACCTGGTTCATGTTCCCACTTTTTTTATTTATAGGCTCGTTTCATTAATCGGTATTTTAGGAAGAGCTCCGTCGCAGCACTCTGCATGAGGTGAGACAGCTTTTGTCAGGGCCGAACGTCTTCTCACTGCTGGGGTGTGAGAGTTTGGAGAGGAGGTGTCAATTAGGTTTTGCCCTCGTTGTCTGACAGCGACTCAAAATTACGAGGTCTGTCCCGAAATAGCCCTAATGTTGCCTTAAAACAAGACGTTTATATAACTATTCCCCGAGACGAGGAAGCTTTTTTACTTTTGCAAAGCCCCAGTGGTAATTCCACAACTCTCTCTCTGCGTGTTTATTCCTCCCCTCCACACTTATAATTACGATCATATTGATAGTTAAAATGTTATTATTGTGTTAAATCAAAAACAAGCAAGTAAAAAGTACAATTAAATTGAATTTATTCCCGCTTTTATTTAAAGACCGCAAAGAAAAGTAGTTCAGTTTTATGAATAATTAAAATAACACCCGACAAAAATATACTGTAAGCATTTTTAAGACCCTTTTTTTAAAAACTATCTTTTCATTTTTTTTTAAAATCTGCAATTACATTTCTTAAAGAAAACGGAGATGTTGAGTGAAGTTAGTTTATTCTCATTAAATTTTCTTAACCGAATGATTTTTTTTTGCTTTGCTTTCCCTAATATCCATTACTCCGGAAGAAAAGCGGCTATTTTATGTTTTTTTCCCACCTAACGCAGGAAATTATATCTAGTTAGAAGCGGAAAGTTTCCAGGATTCCTTAGAATGCTTCGAATATGCTAATCTCATCGTGTCTCGACAATCTTTAAATGTGAGAAATTTTCTCTTCTCTTATCTAAAAACATCTAAATTACAAAAAAGAGAATGTACTCAGTATTTTTGCATCACTTGCATATTTTAAATTAAAATTTCCCGTTTTGTTTTTTTAAAGAAAAAGAAAGAAAGAAAAAAGATTGCGGATGTAATAGCTCGATAGAATTAAATTTTTTATGAACATATGCGGCTTATTTTCAGACCAGCGAAGCATAATACTGAAATGTCGAATTTAGTTCCTGTTTATATTTATTTAAAAGATGAGAGTTTCTCGGAAATAATTAAATTAGAAATGAATACTTATTTTTGTTCTTTTTTCTACCCTTCATCTCGTGAATTTTCTACTTGCATTATTTTGTTATGATTTCTTCCTAGAAAAGGGTGCGAGAAGAACTTTATTGCATCTACTGCTGTTCGAAAAAATTAAAAAAAAAGTAGCAAAGTGCAGAAGATGAATAAAAAATACTCCCATTCACAGCGCAGTGATTAAGAAAAAATGGTATTTACATCAGATTTAAGATTTAGCTTAAATCTGTTATAAAGATTGAAGTAAATTGCATTAATTTTAATTTTATTAAGAATAGTTTGCAAAAAAACTTCAAGCACTGCTAGAAACCTTTGAGGATTTGATAAATAAACACTATTTTATCACCATGGGACGCAATGAAATCTCGATTATCAGATCACCTTAACCTTAAACCGGCTACTCCGACCCGCCTGAAAGCATAAGGAATCTGAATGACCGGATCGCCGTGAGGGCAATACTGCTAGGAACTGTGCTTGAGGCCTCACCGGGCACGACACAACTCTTTCCTTGGGAAGTACATCCTGCTATCGATGGGAGGCATCGAGCTTCCACCTTTTTCTGTCCTCTTCAGGGAGGACAGAAAAAGTTGACGGAGGCTTCTATTTTTCAATTTTGAGGTGCCCAACAGTGGGAGTGATTTTCAGGCCAGACTGATATGTAACTGCTGGGGTTTTGAAGAAATTTCAAATTTCATGGGGACCCGCAATGACACCATTCGTTTGATTGACCTTTCAGTTTTTGGCTGGTACGATACGGCCCAAATCTCATCCAGCGTAATGACAGGGAGTAAAAAGGCCTCTACTTCGCTCTCATAGTGCCCCAAGTGGGTTCGAGCAGCATCGTATCGTAGCCATTACAGCATTTCCGTCATAAAATGTCAGCTCACGAATGGTTTGGCATCGACCACTGCCCATTAGTGCGGCAACAGCATGCACTTCTGCTTCGCTGGCACTAGGACTACCCAGCACAATGCCTGGCTGCCAAACTTTGGCGCCCTTCAATGAAGGCATTTACCCACCTTGCAACAGTTCTGGAAGGCAAAGCAGATCCCCCGCAAGCCTCTTGAAGCTCTAGATGGCATATTCGGGCTGTACGACCTCCGGCACATTCAATTTTTATCCAGCTTCGTCGTTGTTGCTTTGAAAGCATCTTGGCAACATTTACTTTGGACCGCAATTTAACACCAGGATCAGTTTTTCGCATCTCTCCGCACGCGCCTGACAAAGGAGATGAGGAAGGCATTGCAAAGGTTCTACCCCTCGCTAAGGGACATTAGGACATCCGGTCAGCAGTGGGTTCATTCATCAACCGGACAGGGAATTCATTCATTAAAATTAAATAAATATTATCATTTAAAACTGAATTCATATTCTTTTTCACCAAGTCAAATTCATCCCATTTCCCTTAAAGGCTCCGACTAGTTAGCAATGGATTCATTTTGACTTAATTTTACATATATTCTGCTGAAGGACCTAAATAATGTTGCAAACAATAGTTATACAAAATTTTATATATAGAGATACGAAAAATAGGAATTTACTTATAGTTTTGGAAATTTGATATTTTGTTGAAAAACCATATTTCGAGAAAATTGCAAATAAAGATTTCATTCCTTTATACCAAAAAAATAAATAATAATAATCTTTTTTTCTTTAAAATTCTCCAGTTTCATACGTTATTACTTTCTCTTTTTTTTCTGCATAGCTCCATTTTTGTTTTCTGATGGTTCGTAATTTTTTTCTGTTATTCGGCAGGCTTAACGAATGTCTCTTAAGATTCCCCATTCAATAGCAACCAATCATTTCAATTCTTCCTCAACCTGCCCTGAAGATAGATACATTTCAGTAAACCAGAAAATTCCATACTGAATGGAATTATTCCAAATAAAGACCCATTCAAATTCATCTATAAACATATTCCATTAAAAAACTCATTTGAGATTTTTCATGAAGGTATTTTTTATGCAGTTTTTGGGTACAGAGTTCAAAGTGGAACGACTTCCCACTGCTTATCGCATTATTAGGGAGACTGGGTGGAGTTTCTATGTATTTTTTTTGTTGTTGATGACGCGGTTGGATGTTTTTGATATTTTTCAGCTCTTGGTTACTTTGTGATGGCTGATCATGCATCAGATGTCCGGAACTGGAACAGCAGTGATAAAAAGCAGCTGTGGTGGCAGACGGCATTTTTGTCCAATTGCCCACATTACGACGGACGTCTACTCCGTATCAAATTAGACACTTCACGGAGGACTTGTCGAGCAACCGATGAACTGATCGGGCCACTTGTCCTTGCTTCGAGCAGACGAGATGTGGCTTTCTAATTTCTTAAACCGAGTACCCGCTCTTTTATAAATAGGCCCCATACACTCTTATTGATAATAATTCTAGGGTATATATTCTTTATTAATCATGAGCTTTGAATCCACATTCTCATAATATTTAGTATGCAATAGCTGGAGCGTGTTCTGTGACATTTCATAACTTCTGCATATTTCAACAGATTTTTTTCATGAAGTCACACTCTAATGATCGGAATAAATCCGAGTTGATTTAGGTCAGAGATTATCTTGAAATAATTTACAATATCTGTAATATATTAAGAACACTTCTACAAATTTTATGGATAAAAATTTTGCATTCCTGTAGATGAATGCAAGAAAAACATTTTACTCATGGCCACGTTTTAATTACTGTAGTCGTATAAAAGTTTTTGCAACCTGTACCTTATCTTATATATAATTGCAGTTTTTAAGGAAATAAATGCTTATGACTCTTTTTTGGCACGTCCTTTATAAGGCAATTTAGATAAAAAATTTAATTAAATGTAACTAAGATTTAAAGGCACATCGACTATATAGAGATCTGAATTTGAATTGTTTTTGAAAAAGGCTAAATAAAGGTTTTCTTCAAAGTTATTTTTTAAAAAATAATTAATGTTTACCTTAAATTGTTTAAATGTTAAAAATATACTAAATTCCTTTATATACTCATAAATTAATCACATAGTTTAAACAGTAATAAACAAGGTATCACAGAAAAAAAATAATTACGTTTATCAAATTCTATGGTTCATTGTTTCCAAAACAAGATTTGAACAAAGTTAGTTTGCTGACATGAATATTGAGGATTGTTCAGAGTTTGGATCTCAGTCCTGTATCTGGACATGCGATTGAGCTTACCAAGTTGCTATCGCGCACAGTTCGTGTAGAGAAGGAACTTCCCTCGTACGGTCGCAGTGTCTGGGCAGAAGAGATGGATCCCCCGCATAGTCATTACTGGAGCATTAACTGGGTAAATTAATTATAGAAAAGTTCGGTTTTTAACTTAATTTATGCATGCACCAAGTTAATTAATCTTAGCCTTTCTCATATTTGTGTAAATGGGAAAATGCTGGTTTTAATACAAAAAAAAATAATAATCTGATATCTGTCTTACTGTTATTTAAATTTTGTATATAATGTCTATGTTGGGCAATTGAGCAGGTTTAGGATATTCACGTAATCATTTGAAGAGTCGTACTTCATAGAATCAGAACTTTTGGTATGTATCTTCTTTCAGCGAGCAACTGGCTCTATTCGCTCTAATGTCGATATCTCTCCAAATTGTAACGATACTCTTCTATAAGATGCTTCAATTATCCGATTTTGAAATTGCAAAAAATAAAAAGTAATTCGATTATCCGCACATATTCTCGGTTAAAAATTACTTATTACTGATACTATCCTATTTTTTAAATGTTATTCATTCAAATTTTATTAAAATATTTTACTGAAATAATGTCTCATACTTTGCTACTTTCATATAATGTGGTTTGCAAGCAGTAAGAGGAATATATGCAAAAATTTTGGTCATTTTTGAAAAATAAAATTATATATTTCTAAATACTCTCATGTCCCTAAATTAAACATCATTTCAGCTCCGGAAAATAAAGGTCCAAACACAAAACAGGCATAGTATATTCGCAAAGCTCATTCATTAAACAAAAGATAAAGGAAAAACCTCTGACCCACTACTCCCAGTGGTATTAATCTCAACTCTGAGAATTTGTGACCACGACATATTTAACATCTACCGCAGACGGAGAATCTTTGGATGGCAGGTTCGAACCCCCAGCCGAAGATATGCGAATCCACCGTTCTGTAAACCAGACTATTCCGACCTAAAAATTCGAAGTTCTTCAAAATGAATCGGAAAAATCGATCAATTAACATTGTTTAATTTTAAATGCATCAAAAATTATGAAAATAAATAGAATCATTTGAAATAATGAGTCGAAAATATGTTAAGCTTAACCTCTTTATAGTGGGGAAAAACAAATTGAATTAGTTACTTATTACGGGGAATGAAGATTTTTGTCGAGAAAGTCAATTTTTAATTAATTAATAAAAAACTAATGAATTAATATTTGGAAAAACTGTATTAACACTTTGGTGACCGGCAATTTTACACAGAAACTATGTCATGTCACCGGCTACTTTTTTGTAATTGAATATGAAAGTAAAATGTTCTATATCGCCCTCGGTGTTATAAATTGAAACAGATAATGCAAGAGCAATGATGAGTTAACTCGTCACCGGTCAGCAAAGTATCATCACAAGTTTTTTTTAAAAATGTACTTGAACTTGAGTGGATAAATAAAAAGTATTTTATTAATGATTGAAAATTTGAACAAGATAGAGGGAGAGTGTGAAAAACTTCGATTTTGTCTCTTGGTAAAAAATATCGCCCGGACATAATTTATCTTTACATGGTTGATATGATGCTTAATACATAATATGTCACCCAGACGATGAAATAGAGTCAGTAGAACTTCTAGACTTGCTGAATATCAAATTATCGAGCTGATCTTGGAGAATATTAAACTACTTATCAGGCAATGCTCTCCAAATTTCGCATATAGGAATAAGGAACAGACTACAACTCGTCAGCCAAGTATGTCCCACATATTCTCAACAGGATTCAGGTCATGTGCGAGTACTAGACATTCCCTACTGATGATGTTCTTAGGTTGAAGACATTCGTTTACGATATTTGTATGGCGAGGATGGGCGTTGGCGTTCATAAACACAAATTCTGCTTTTATGGCTCCCTTAAACAAATGCGCATGTAGTTTCAAAATTATGCCTCGATAAAGTTGACCTGTCATGGTTCCAATTTCAATACGTAGATCTGTTTTGGAGAGCAATGCAATTCCACCCGAAACAAGCAAACCTTCAGTATCGTATCGGTGCCGTCCAATGATGTTCTCTTTGTGATAACGGGTATCTAGCTATCACATATGAAATCACGATTTTATTGGACTCATCGGAAGACTTCCCACATGCCCCCAGTTCACATTTCAATATCTCTACTCCTGACTAACTTCTCACAACTGTAAGTTGGCATGAGTGGAATGGATCTGACAGGTGTGCAAGCATATAGACCTACATGCCCCCAAACATCTGTCCACTGTCTACTTTGAAACTGTCATTCCGGTGTCTGAAGAGAGTTAAGACAGAAGAGCTGCGTCTAGTTCTTTTGGCAATTGCTGCCAAATACTAGCAGCCATTCGATGTTGTAACTCTAGGGTTACCTGTGCCGCAACGTCTACTTTCAACTACTACTTCGTCTACAACGTCTCGGAGTCGTTGCTAAAGCTTGGAGACGCCGCTTTGGTTGATTCCAAATTCCTCGTACACTTCCATACGAGTATACTCACATTCTAGACGGTCAATAATCCTGTCTAGTAAAAAAATCCACTTGCGCCCTCTATGTCATAACTATTCGGTTTTGGCACCGAGTGGCTGACAAAACGCTTTCGAACAATTTCACTTCTTTGCCACCACTCTTTTTATGCTCTTCTCTTACACTCGCGTCATTGTGACGCACTATTCGCTTCATCTAGTGAAACTCCGTAATCTGCATATAATTATTGGATATATTTGTAATAATTCTACAGATAAAATTTTTACTTTAAAGTTCGATTTCCATATGATTCTGAATTATCTTTAATTTGTGGTCATGACTGTTCTATGTTGAAGTCAGAACGCCTTTAATGTGCCTATTACTCAGCTAATCTTCAAATGAGCAGATTTTCTCCATTACGTTATGAGATCACGAGTTTTCCGCCTGCTTACAAGTTAATATGCATTTTAGCGACCTCTATATAGTTAAAATTTTAAAACCTGTTTCTCTCAGTTCCTTTCTCTACTCCTCTCCCCACTTCCACTTTTAGTTTAGCTTTGCAGCCTTTGGTCGTCGCTGGTTGCATTCATTTCTCCAAATGTTGCTTCGGCAAATTATAAGAATGCAAAGGGTGTGAATGTATCTGCAATCAAGATCTGCGGAAAGAATACAATTCAGAAAATGTAGCAGAAACTAATTGTCATGCAATTCGAAATGTTGCCAATCTTTTGATTACGCCAGCCAATAAGCATAATTTTATCGTATGCTTTTCTAATTCACTTTCTTAGTTGTATAATAATAGGTTACACCGTTTGACTCTTTGCATTATAGTTTTTCAATTGTTTGATTATTGATTCTATCCCCTAATTTGCTTACTTGACTGCATTAACGTAATTCTTTAGATGCTGAAAACTAATTAAATAACATTACATCAACTTCTTTAAACGCAACTATATTTTAATGTATTAACTTAATTGTTTAGACTTTAAAACAACAACATTTAATTTAAGCGCACAGAAATATTGTTGTTCTAATAATTATCTGATTTTCACTTTGACTAGGGCATAGAATGAAACGTGCTGATTAGCAAATGTATAGCATATAATGTGCAGATTACCTAGGTAATTTGTGCAATTAATTAATTTTCCACACATTAAGGGATCATCCTAGTTAACGTACTTTTCAACAAGTGTATCTTCAGATTAAGCGATTTTTGCTCTTTAATATATGCAAGTTACTTTTATGAAAGTGCAAGCAGAATTACGCCTAGGAAACAAAACCATTCTAAAAAAGTGCAACTCATTACGGACCATTTGATAGTTTTGCAACTTATATCTTCAAAAAATTTTAATAATTGTCTATATCGCACTTTTTCGGAGATTTTTATTGGATAGAAATCAATCGTTTCAGCGTGACTCCTGCCCATCCCTGTTTTCCCCTTCCCGTTCGAGTTCTGAGCTTTCGATCCGTCGTATTCAGATACAGACACAATGTCAATAACTGAAAGAGATCTGGCGCATGCCATTTAAACCATAATAATTTGAAGTTTCACACCATAGGTTCACGTTTTATATTTTCCACAAGAGAAAGCGAAGATATCTCTTTTTATTTCCCTTTAACAGAATTTCTAAACAAATATCACCACAACTCTGAGCTTTCGAGCTTCATTTCTTTGACTCTCCTCAACAATTGGAAACGCAACACGCAAATTTTCTTCCTCGTGAATCTAATGAAAGCCGATTCAATGAAATCCGCGGAGCGTTTCGCCAAGACAGTTCAAAAGAAGAAAGATTTTGAGAGCTCTTGAAGCTAATTGCACGAGATCTGTTTGCGCTGAAATTAATTTCTACCAATGACAATTTTTTTATTTACTTCTCCTTATATCTTTTTTTCGAAGTGAAGAGGTAGGGGAGAGTTCGAGAGGCTGGCTAAAAACAGTTTTTTTTTTCTGGAACTCCGAACAAGAAAATGGCGTGTTGTGAGAACATCTTTTACTGATTCCAGGACCGACCAATCAAGTAAAACTTCGCATTATTTTGTTAAATGTTCCGAGATAATGCAGATTTCATTTCTTTTATTTGTCTTGTTTCAAACGAAACGCTTAAGCGACGAGGATTGGATTTCATTAAAAAAAGTAGCATTTTAATTTTATGTCAACTAAATTATTATTTTTCTCAAAAGAATCTTACAGCTACTGACAATCTTGATTTATAGACTGTCCAGAGGAAAAAAAAATTAACCTTTCGCTCATTCTACAATTGCAACCCCATTCTCCTGCCATAATTTGTCCCAACCTTAAAACAATAAAAATAATTCTAAAGAATGAACAATTAAAAAGCAAAACGACTCGTTTCCAGGAAAAAAGATAAAGAAAAATCTTAATTAGCAGTCCATTTTTAAATTATAAAAAATAATTAGCAAAGAAAAATATGTGAAAAATATTTTTATTGAATCAGCAAAAAGAAAACCACCATTCTTTTTTCCGTATCGATTCGATAAACATCGATTTAAATATTGAAAGCAAGAATAGTGATAAATTAAAAAACACTGTCTTTACTGCTTTTATGTTATTTTAAATTTGTAAAAACCTTTCAAAGTTTGATATTAGATGACACAAAAATGAAAATTTCGATCTTTTTCACGTAGATTCCTTGAACATTGTAAAGGAATTTAAGTTTAGAAATTTTTTTAGTCAATATTCTACTCAGCCGAATGAATTCATTCTGTTCCTCGTATTAAAATGTTCCAAAAATAAAGTCTACATTTTCTTCAATTATATGTTCATCAGTGAATAACCGAGCCCAAATTCAACACTTTGAAAAGCATTTTTCTCAGTATTTTTATCATTATTAGTTGCTTATCATAAAAAAAACCGAAGTTATATTTTTCATTATTCTTTTTAGATACCAGAACAAGTTTCTCTCTGTAGCCGCTGTAGATTACAGAGCATGCGATTTTTTTTATTAATTGCAATGTACAAATAACAACAAAAAAAGTGCATTTACAGGAATTGGAAACGACTGATTTCTCCAAAACACATTCTCTCTGCCTGCAACCTAAAAGCTCAAACAGCTAGATATATAAAACTTAGTGTGGAATTCTTATACTCAAATTATTAATTTTATTTAGATAAAATCCGTCTCTTTATCTATCCACGAGGCTGCGAATGCTGAATCGAAAGAGCAGCTAAATTGATGGAGGAAATTCAGTATAAGTTTTATCATCCGGTTTGCAAATTTTTGTTTTAAATGCAATAACATGTGTCAAACTATTGACTTTACATCTATTTATAAAGCATGCGGGATACTTCTAAAAGAAACATTTATTCTTTTAAATATCGCAACGATACATATACTTTCAGTTTCAAATTTTCTTTAAATGCAAAAATCAATCACACGAATAAATATTTTCTTCTACAGAAGTTGATAGTAAATAAAAATTTAATTTTTAAAATGTTCCCTATAGAAAAATAATAAAGAAAAACCCTATACTCTTCAATAAGTTTTATGTTCCTATCGGAAATTTTCTTTTGAGATATTCAACGACAAATTTATTGCTTAGACCCTTTTCCCGTACCCCAGACGGCTGTTTCAAATAAGTCTTTCATTCGACTCTGCGACAATAGACCTATTACAATAAGTTACTAAAAGTGCGAAATCATGATGCATTTCCATTGTAGTACATTTATAAACGTTCATTACATTTTGAATAAAGGTCGTCATAGCACAGACTCTTCGACCCGCCCGAAGGCACACGGAATAAACCATAAAACTGAATGGCCGGACAACAACACTGTCGGGAACTGTGGTTGAGTCCTGAGGGTCACGGTACAACCCTTCCCCTAAGGAAGTGCATCCCGTCATCGAAGAGAGGAGCCAGAGCCCAGCCTTTTCGTGTACCCTCCTGGCTGGCGAGATCTACTCTGGGGAGGGATAAAGTTTGAATAATACATTATTTAAATGATGCTTTCGAAACAAATCCCTTCGACATCAACAGAAAGTTGCATTCTTCAAATTGTGCCTGTACCCGCAATCCAGAGTCTTGAAATGCATTATGATTCCGACTTTTAAATAACTTGAAATATATAGCTGAAACCAGCAATGGAAGTCTTTTTGAAATGCTAATCTGAGATGTGAAAAAAGTCAATAAATATATCTTTAAATATCCCAACAGATTTTGTAGACTGGAGCATGAAAAGTCTGCGAATCGTTGGTATGAAATCGGAGGGATTTTTACTCCATGTGCCCTGAAAGTTTTGGATTTTAAAACTTCTAATCAATGGCAGAGCTTAAATGTTCTCACAAGCCCACACAAAATGGTGAATTTCGTATTTTGAAAGGAGTCTGCATTTAGGCCTTTCCGATTTTGCCAGGTTGATTATCAAATTTCACTACATTTGAAATTCTGATATTCAGATAATATTCCTAATTTAATTTTTCTTGCCTCTTTTGCTATTGAATAATCATATTCACACACTTTCAGAAGGCAGGCAAACAGTTTTTGAAGGGCCGTGGCACAAATTTTGACATGCTTCAATAATTATAGTGATATAATTAAGCACCGGATTATATCGAGAACTGGAGTATAAAGTTAATTAGTTCCCTGAAAATATCTACTGTTTTTCGAACGGCTTCTGTCTCCACTATATTTCGGCAAGTACTAACGGCGATTAGTGCTTTTTTTCGTAAATTCATAAAATTTTCGGAGTAGATTTAGTTTTCATTCGAAAATCAAAATCCATTGCATTGTGTGTACAGTGAAACAGTCCTATGGTCACTGTAAAAAATGATGACGCTTTATTCAACTATGAACACAGACAACTTCAGAATAACTGAAATGTACACAAAAACATGTCTTATAATAAATAGTAGCAGACCAGCAACAAATCGGTAATGAAGAATCATGACGGCAAAAAGTGCGCCGATAGAACTCGCTGGAGAGACTTCACCCGACTACCCACACCTTTCGAACCGTCAGCTACTCTCAACTGACAATTCGCATGAACTGAACTCAACTGCTGATTCAGGCTTAAGCTTTTCTCCAGCCATTTCCTAATTTCTGTTATAAAACTGCGAGTGTTAAGGAAAATATTCACATCCCCTCTCTTAATCAGTAGCAATAAAATTGTCTCTGTTACGAAATTTTCGATTTTATCGCCAAATTTACCTTTTAAAATGGTTGCGAAGACTAAAGTGTATGGATTCCCGCTTTCGTTCAGGATCCTTTCGAGTGATCTACAACACCGTCTTTCTCACCAGAAAGCTTTCAGCTGGGAAGCAGTGTAAAAAATTCACAATAGTGGCATAAACGCACAATGCTTTGTTTCCATTGCACGCCTGACATCTAAACTATTATAGGTCACGTGCAGTTTACGGATTATACGCTTATTACGCCCCTCAATAATAATTTTGATCCGATAGCTTGCACATTTAGAATCTCGCTTTTTGAAAATCTGTTAGAAATCTATAATTAGAGAGTGAATTTGAGGTTCTGATTTTCATCTCCCTTGCTCCTTCTATTTTTCGTTGCAAATTTTCAATGTGCACGGTTTTCTTAAAGTCATTCTCTCGTTTGAAGGAAAAATTATAATTGTGTCCTTAGATTATATCTTCAGACCGTATTTTAAAAGTCATGTTTGCCTGTAAGTATAGGAGGAAGAGGATTAAAAAATGTTACACGCTGGTTTGATAAACTCCGGCGTGAAATACTATTTTCATAATTGGAGATATTTAGAAAATTTTAAACGTAATTGATGAAAGAGATGAATGAAGTGTATATTTCGTAAAATTGGCATGAAAAATTAACAAGTACAGTAAGACCCCGCTTAACGCGGGGGATACGTTCCATCAAAGTAGAGCGTAATGCGAAACAGCGCTAAGCGAGGCTATCTTTACATCTAAATATTGGGGTTAGGGGAAGATGGCTAGGAAATTGGTTAGGTATTAAATTTAAAAAGTATGTTTTTTTAATAAAAATAAAACCAAACATTTATTTCTTAAAGCCTAAATTAATACCACATTATTTCTTGCAAAAATAAAAACAAAATATAAATAACAAAACGAATAATCTTTAAAAAAACAAATAAAATTCTAAGTTAGTCATATTTGGTTAGCCTTCTGCGTTTTCAGTGTTCTGCCTTTTTGTGACAAAAGCATCTAATGTTGTTTGCCGTTTTCTTTTGCGTTGTTCTCTTAAAAGTTCTTCATAAACGGATAGAGCATCTCTAACTCCACGTCTTACTTTTGAGCTCCTTTAAAAATTCGGATCATTTTCAATGAATTGATCCATTATTTCAGTTATGGTAGACAAACTCCTTTTTACAAACGCCATCGAAAGTTCTGTTTGCTCTTCCTCTGAATCACTGCTGCAGTCGTTTTTCCATTTCCTCTATGATATTATTTCTAGAACGGGTAATTCTAGTTGCAGAGCTTGACGTAGTTGCAGTTGCCGATGACAGTATTTTTTCTTTATTCTTCATGATGGTCCTTATTGTTAAAGTTGGCAAATTCAATGAAGCACTAATTAGAGTTTGACGTTCAACAGAATCTAATCTTCTAATGACTTCCATTTTAGCTTTCAGTGAAATGCCTTTTCTGGTTAATTTCTTTTCTTTTTCATTATCACCCATAGTAAAAAACTAAAGATCAAAATATTTGACATTGTAATATAGTATTAAATATGTAAATTAATACCTACTTACAATAATGTCAACAAATGTTTCCAATAATAAAAATATGTCTGTACAATACCGCACTAAACAAGAAGTACAAGTACACTCTTTCGGATATGTATTTGAAAGCTATCGCTGCATAATATTTCGGGGAATCCCCGTATGCTGCGAGCGATTTCGTGGAATCCCCGGGTTAAAATCAAAGAGCGCTAAACGAAACAGCGTTAAGCGGGGTCTTACTGTATAGAAATTAGATAAATAATACTTTGAAAATAAATTTTAATTTACTAATTCTATAAAAACTGTCATTAGAAAGTAAACAATGAGTCGTCATATGCACGCGAGGGTACCAATGAAGAACACTCCAGCAGAGTTCACCTTCCGGTGTCAGGTGTCGAGTGAATGTTTGACAAGTCGCCAAACACCGATATCTCTCCTTTCATCCGGGGGCGAATCACAGTTCCGAGATTAGAAGAATTCTCGCCGCGCAAGCCTTTTTTTTTTAATATGTAGAATAATCGCTGAATAATAATAAACAGCAACTCATGGTTTATCTTTCAGAAAGACGCCAAGTGTTTGATACGGAGTGATACTTATTTATTTAAGGGAAAACGAAATTCCACTCATTCATTTAGGGATAATGGTAAGGACATCAACGATCAAAGCGAAAATGCTTTAAAATATTCATTTGAAACTTTATTTCGAAGAAACACCTCACAGAATCATTACCAAACAACATTTTTATGTCCATTATTTTATCACTTTGCAACTGATTTATTTGCTCGTAATATTTATTTTTTTAGTTCCCGAAGTTGCTTCCTAAAACCAGTCCTAAAACACCCTTCTTATCTTCGCATTTACTCGATACCACAGGATATTTATTTCTCCCGTTTCAGTTTTTAAAAAAGTATCTTGGTAACAGTGCAGCAGAATATCCATCAGGAGTTTCCTCTTTTCGACTTCCTCTTATAGTACGAGCATTTTGTGCTTCAAGATAAAGTGGATGAAAAACTGGAATTCAAAATGTTATGTCCTCAAACCTTTTAACAAAACAAATTCAAACTGATCTTATTCTAATTTCTATTCTTTTTTGCATTGCTTCCAGTTTGTAAAAAAGAAATTTCGCATTTTGTTCTTCATTATCTCCCAGATGATATAAAAATAGGAAATATAAAATAGGAAATCAATTTCGTTCGTTTAAATTACAATTTTGATATTTTTAATATCATTTATTAACTATTTTAAATTTAATTCAACTAATCGATTAATTAAATGAAATTTTAATCTCATGAGAGTCATGTCTTCTGTAGATATTGTGAAGAAAAAAGCCCACCAAGTGATTTCATTGTATTTATAAAAAGAATTAATTAAAAAGCAGGGATTAATTTTAAAATTTTAATTTTTAATACTTTGGTGAAAATATGATTCTAAATTCGATTACTACCTTTATTCTTTAGTATTTATATTTTTGTTTGTAAAAAGAGGCTAAAATCCAAAGTGTTACTTAATTTTATGTTTATTTTTCCTCTGAAATAGTAAACACAAATTACACGGCTAATTTTGAAAATTTTCTAAAAATTCCATATATTTTGCTCATCCGTTAACAGTTATAACGAAAACAAACAAACAAACAAACAGAGATATAATTGTAAATAAAAAAAGGGAGCTAACAATTTTGCAACGAAATGAAACAACACTTGTGCAGGAAAAATGCTCTTTTTAATTAATTATCCAAATACTTTTTTGCGGGGAATTCAGTTTGTTTTGTTCGCTTTAGTAGCTTTTCAATTAGTTTCCGAAAACAAAATAATTTCTCCTTTAATTAAATTATTATCTTTTTTAATTAAATGAGCTGATATTCAGCTCACAAAGTTTGGAGCGGGGAAGAAAAATTGAATTTTTCAGATTCTTTTGGAGGTATTATAATAGTTTCTTTTTCTGTTGCAACTGCGGTTTTTGTGTTTTAAGATTTTTCAAAAGGCAAATTCCTTTTAGTAAATCTGAAATTTAATGTTTGATCAGACGTTTTTAAAGGGATGGTCTACATTTTATATACATATCTTGTTGCGTTGTTGAAATATCGCAATCATGCGCTACCCGGTTTCCAGTAACATTGATCAAGCATTCATATCTACACTAACGGAATTAAAATATCAAAAGCAATGAAAAAATTTAAAAGTCAATTCCTACTAAGGTCAATTTTTTTATTTTAGTCCCTTTTTATTAAAAATTTAGAATTGTTGCTGTTGTGTTCCACTTTACAACGGAAAGAAGGATGCAATAGCTTCTGAGGGTATCGATCCCTGATCTCTCGAAGGCAGACTTCTAGCTCACACACGTCACAAACCCTTTCGTGCATTCTTTCAATCATTTAATTTAAATCGTAATTTAAATCTGGAATAGAGAACGATCACCTCGGACCCATCACCCCCAGTGGTATAACTCTAGACACAGCGGACTTTCTGACCACGACAAATTTAGCTTCAACCAAATACACAGTCATCCGCTGGCGGGTTCGAACTCGGGATTACAAGGGAGACGAATCCCACGCCTTTCTAACTAGGCTATGCCGGACTGATAGTTATACTTACTATAAACAACTGATCAAAAAATTATTGGAGTTGAATGCTAGAATTGAGGATTCACCGATATCTGAGGCAAAGCAAATGCGTGAATTTTCTACGCTAGCTGGGGTAAAGCAATACAGATTAGAAATTTTTAATTTTCTTTCTTCTGTATTATTTTAATTCGAAAGTATTTCAACATGAATCCAAAAAGTCGATTATTTAACAATGTTTAATTTTAAACGTATCAAACATTAAGGAAATAAACAAAGTTGTTCGAAATAATGTTAATTTTAACCTCATTGTCGTGGGAAAAAATAAATTACATTCGTTACTTATTTGAGGATGGGGAAATGAAGAGTTTTGGTGAGAAAGTTAATTTTTAATTAATTAATAAAGCCTTAATCAATAAATATATTTGAAAAAAAAACTGTATTAACATCAAATACCATCCTCTACCAGTTAAAAAAAATTACTTGAATTTGAGTGGACGAATAAAAAGTATTTTATTAACAATTGAAGATATATATATATATATATATATATATATATATATATATATATATTAGGGAGAGTCTGAGCTCATATCGGGAATTGAATAAAGTAAGAATTGTTAAAGTGTTATACTTACTTTAAATAAATTTATTATATTATTTTTAATGACTGTAATATTATATAATAAAAGGAATGCCACATATCTTCCTTTTTTAAAAACTTTTTTTATTGGTAATAAGTACAGGTACAAAGTACAGGACGAGGCTTACAGAAGTAAGCAGAAACAACTACACAACCTTCATTTATTGAGTAAAAAAATTATTGATCCGTTCCCAATTCTAAATTTATATTTGCATTAAATTCATATACATTATATGTATGTATTTATAAAAAGGCATACAAACCAACTTTTAGAGGAGGTTACGTTTTCACGACAAACAGGTCCAACCAACCGTTCCAAATCTGTATTTCCTTTCTATTTCCGTTCCAATATGGAATACGTAATGTAAAGTGATTTGTCTCCAAGGATGATTTCACTTTACATCCTTCACCTATCGTTTGAAACAGAAACCGCCTTGCCAGTATAGAATTTGCATGGACGGTTAGGCTGCATCATTAATGAAAGAGTTAATGACAATTTTGCTCAGATTTATACTTTGAGCTGCAAAATCATTTACCAGAATTTTCTTGTTTCATTTTTGGTCATTCGTACTTACTGACGAATTTATTGTGAACGGGGTTCATTCAGACTTTTTATGAAGTATTAAAATTTTTGAGTAAAGTTTATATACGACATTTTAAAATGGATCTAACTTATTGCATTTTTAGATTATGGTATCCACAGGCAGATTTTAAATTATATTTCGGAAGAGGGAGGTTCGAAGTGTGGGAATTCATTCTGAAGTTGAAATTCTCGTGCACACGTCAAAGAAAGAAGGAATTGCTAGAGAGGAGTGCCACGCGAAGAACGCTGTCCATCAGGAACACACCACCCTCCACGGCCGAAGGGGGAATGCAACGGTAATCTAAACAACAAAACTTTCCAACTCCATTTATTTCAGAACAATTCCGGAAGCTGAGACGACAACAGAAACATACGCCATTCTGCTTGGGAGGGAGTAGCGGGTTGAAGACAAAAAACGATTCTCATCGCTGAGCGGGTTTCCCTCCCCTTCGGAGCATGAAATTGTATTCTCCTTCGCAAACAGAAGGCAATTGAATTCGCTTGCGAAGCACGGGACTCGGAGAGAGGGTTTTTTATATTTATTCCGAATTTAAGAATTCAGAATGCGATTTATTGAGGAAAATCGAATATTTGAGGCTCTCGATCGAATTTAGATCTCCCTTCAGCATGACTATGACAATGAGAGGAACAATTTCTCCCAATGGATAATTTTTTAAGACAAAATTACACAGAAGCTTTAAATTTTTATAATTATAAATATACAAGATATTTTTATTAAATATGTTACTAATACTTTCATAATAAAACCAAAAAAAAATGGCCCAAATTTCTCGCAAATCAGCTCCTTTGTGAAAGTTGTGTGGGATCCGTCTTGAAATTGGAAAAAAATTCTTCGTTGTTGGCGATACCATCTCTTGACAGTCGTTTACTCAGGGTGTTCTCGACTACGCCTCGAAGACGAGACTGTATGGAGATTACAAGACCCAAAAATACTAGAAACGCAACAGGGCCAAGAAAATTAAGAACCGAGAAACCTCTCCTTCCCCCCATACACATCAAAAAATAAATTTTTAGTTCATTTACTATCTATGTGGTCCAATCTCAGTTCTTTATGCTTTTCAAACATATACTATGCTATTCAGAAAGAGGTTCTCCGAAATATTTAAATGTCAAGTTTGCATCTGAAACTTATTTTATATTCAAGATTGCAATAGCCATCTTCTTCTAACTTCCTTTTTAAACCCTTATTCTTATTAATTTTAGTTAATTGTGAAAATGCGTTGAGAGTTAATTAACTGATTAAAAAATGCATTGTGTCCATATTTCCACAGATCATTTTTATTCCTACCTTATTCCTACATTTAAGAGAAAAATTCTTCCGACGACACAAACGAAAATTTAAAAAAATAACCCGGAATACTCTCAGAGGATGGAAGCTTTTTTTTCCCTCGCTTCGTGATGAATCGAGGCGCTGTTCTCTCTCCGTCGCACGCAAGGCTGATCATCCTAACTTCATCAAGGGAATAAACGCAATTAGGGATGCTCCACGAGTTAATTAATTAGCTCAAAAAGACATTTCTGGAAAAGAGTTTGAAAAGAGAGAAATACAATTATTAAAACGCGGATATCCTTTGATCATCATCTCGAGACAGTTTTCGCAGGCTATACAGATGGTAGCCCCCTTCCTGAAAAATTTAGATTCACGCAAGCGGTAAAAGAAGAAAAAAAAAGAGTGGAGATGCCTTTCCGAAATAACTGTGGATCAACTCTGGACCTGAAATAAATAATCAACTTAGAAATAAAACGATGCAAATTAACGAGACAACATACAAAAGACAAGATGTTTCACCAACTTATTTATCTAGAATTTTAGCAGCAACTTTTGTTTTAAAACAATCTCACATTTAAGTAAAGTTCTCAAATTTATAATATCGAAATTTCACACGTCGATTTCTTTCCCGGCAGTGAAGCGTCACTAAATGAATCGATCTTTAAAACTCCATTTTGAATTTTTAAGACTTCTGTTTCGTTTGATAAAAACGAACTCTCCTTATTATCCTGATAAATGATGCGTTTTGCAGTTCAGACAGAAGATCAAAAGTGCTCTCCTTGTAGGTCGATTCGAAATATATTTTGTCAGAAATTTGGCAGAAATCTACAGATGTTGCACACAAACCATGTTCATATTTAATTCTTTCAGGTTTTTTTTTGTTGCGTTTGGAGTCATACTCTTTATAGACAGATAAACAGAAATAATTTTAAAAATGTATTTATCAGATTCAGGACTTGATGCGTTTCATCAATATACATAATTGGAATTTTCCCCAATCACAATAATTTCTTTTTGCACACTTCACACAATAGTAAAAAAAATGGTGTTGATGTGGCAACTATGCCGTTAGTGAAAATGGCACAGAATTTCTCTTACGAAAGCTGGGATCATTTATATTACTTTAAGCGGGAATCGTTTCATTCTTTCGCTTTTGGTTGGAGTTTGTCACATACAGCAACACCCACTGAATGGGCTCCGCCTACGAATTAATTGAAGCGCATCCTTCTATTTTTCTGACCACTTCTCATCTTGAATACGTTCTTCTAAAAGTTCAAAGTAAAATCATTTAATCCTTCCTCAGTTTCCACATTCGCTTCATTTCTTTTTCACCGATTTCTTTTAGTTTTCTATTTACTTTTCTTAAATCCGAGTGTTTTCCTTCGAATTTCTCTAATCTTAACAATCAAGTTTTCCCCTTGGTGTGTGTGAAAACGCATCCATCGAATCTTCGAATAACTAGGCCGGGGTGATATGGTCTCGGCTTCGTAAACGGAGATTTTAATTTCGAGACACGATTCCGCCGAAGAACCGTCGTGTAAGCGAATCTGGGGCACGTTCAATTCGTTAAGGCCAAACACCCTGGCGATGGTATGGTGCTGAAGTTTGGAGCTCAGGTGTCGTCCTCGTCCTCTGAATGTGGTTCAAAATGACGAGGACAGTCCAAAAATAGACGTTATCACAACTTTGTTTTCTTACAAAATATCCATTGCTGTGAATTTAAGGCTGTAGATCTTATCGCAAATTGAAGCAAATTGCTTCAAAAGTTTTTTTATGAATAAATTAACTTATTAGTTTGGATTAGGCTACTGGTATAGGTTTTTGCATTTTTGGCCGTGTAAAAATTTTTCAAGAAATTTGTTTTTCCTCAGTTCCTCTTACTTTTAACTTATAGAAAAGCATGCTGAATTTTCATTTAAATCTTTTTGGTTTCATTTTGTATTATTATCTAACGCATATTTTGATAGTTAAACTTTCTTTTCAACAATGTACAAAATGTAGATAAACCTACTAATTTTTTGGATTTTTTTTTAAAATTGAGTTTAAAAGTGAAATACGAAACATAGGAGCTTTTTAAAAATAGACCGTAATATTGAAATATAAACAACCTACTTTGTCAAAATTCTGAAATCAGAAAAATATTTTGTTCGGACTGAAAAGAAACAGAGGAGGCAAGAGAGATTTAACAAGAGGATCAAAATGCTCAGTGTTCAGACTCGTTTTCAATGAAAGGAGTCAGAGCACAAAAGTTTGCTTAGGGTGTAGCTAACATAGGTGAAGGGCATCCGGAGAAATTTCTCGGTAAAAGATGCAGAATGCGAGAAAATGCACATCTTAAATTTGAGATAACCTCAGAATATGACGCTTTGTTTGCGACAGCTTTATTTTAAATTTTCATTTGAGATAGCGTCAAAAGCAGACCAAAAATTATAAATAATGATGAATAATACTAAAATCCTTCTAATGCATTATGAATAATTTTCTTCCCATAAATGATAGTTTTCCCCTATATTTGCCTTAATTTTGTCGTTCTAGATCACTCAAAGGATCAAAAATAAAAATTATAGATTGAGATATTTCTTGAATGTTTTAGGGGAAAACAAATTAGGATGGACACCCGCTGCTAGCAGATTTAATTCGTGTGCACTTTTAGAAGATGTGATTCACACAATAAGTTTCTTTTATAAGCTACAGTTTTAGTTTATTTTACTTTACTTATTCTAACGTCCCGCTTTAAAGCATTGCTGGGGTTGCTTTGGGGCTAACCTCGTTATTTTAAACCACGGTCAGATAATGAGGGCAACACCTGAACTAGTATTCGCCTCTCCAAGCTTCCATACACCATGGTGAGGAAGTTTGGCCCCAACGGATTTAGCGTACACCAGATCCGCTTACACGATGGTTCTTCGGTGGATTAGGGCCCCGAACATGAAACCCTTTAGTTCCGAAGCCGAGACTTTACTGCCGCAGTGGCCCCTTTTAGAAACTACAGTACTTTCTTTTAAAGGGTCTTTCCTTAACTTTTTAACTGAATCTTCAGACAAAAAGCAAATCTGAGATTAAAAAAATTATTATGAACAGATGACATTTGTTTTGCATTACCTTAAAAAAGAAGGCTATTAATAATTGCCGATTGCTGGTATGCAGACTCCCTTCACACCCCCAGACACAAGTTTGAAAGCCGCCGCCATCTCAACCGGACTCTCTCTCTCTCTCTACTCATAGACAAAGAATCGTTTTAAAAATGCTTCTGAAATGCGCTCTGAGAAGGGATCTCGAATCTCACTTTCACTTGAATCAATTTCCACTATTTTAGCACTTCAAGTTTTTGCCGAAGCGCATTCAGTTGCTTCGCTTCAAGTGCTAGGAGGAATTCGACGATTTTCTTCATCAAAGTATTCATACATTTCTATAAAACTTTAATTTTTATACTTTTTATTACGAAGTATGGAAAAAATATTGCAGTCTTCAAAAATACAGCAACGATAGATCTTACAAGAAATCCCGGAAAGAAAATTCTTTCAATTTTTGTCTGTGAAATTGAACATCTCTATGAAACTTAGGACAATATCTTCGGTAAATTTGTTATCCGTCCACCCGGATATAAATGTGGCAATGAAATAATCAAGAAATAAAGACGTCTAGTTTTCTAGTTTGCATCACGAACAGAAATGTATTAACCACTTGCAGTCGAATGTTTGCTCTGAGGTGGGGAATCCTTTCGACATTTTCTTTGTTTTTTAATTGTCATTCTTAAAAATATCTATTGAATTCTAAAATGATGTAGACCCATTTTTCAGGGAAACTCTAATTAAAGAGGTTGTTGTATTTATTTTTTGGTGTATAAACAGGTCCACTTATAAAGTTAATAATTATGTATCGAATGAATTTTTCGACTGCAAAAGATTGCATTTTGGGATGGTTTAACTGTTCTTTGAATTTACTGAAACGATAACAATTGCATGTTCTACTCCACGCATATAATTTAATATGCAGTTTTGGCGTCACAGATACGTCACATTTGGAACTCCATATAAAGAGAATCTCTATATAAATTAGTTCCGAGGGAAATACCAATTTTCATGCTTGGATTCTAACATTGAAGTTGTATGCAAGATAGTTTAACTTGAGTATGATCCAACCGTTTTTGGCGGTCTTCTAGTTTACGCATCAAATTAAATTCACTTATTTCATATTCCAAGTGTTATGTTACTCCTACCTAATTATTTATATACTGAAACTGTTAAAAAACGATTTGAAAATTGCGAATAAAAATTAGTGCGCAGAAACGTTTTAGAATTTGAATCAAGTTTTGATGAATCAATAAAAAGTACGCAAAATGACAGAAGTTTTGTAGCTAATGAAGTACTGATCTATCCCTTATATTTTAAAAACTGAAGACATAATAACTTTCTGAAATGAGATTTTATAGAGGTTATCATTATAGTCAAGCATAAATTTGTACTACAATAATAGCGTTTAGTTAGCTAATTTTCAAGTACGCATTGAAGTAAATTATACCATCTCAAATTAATTGAAACAAATACTTGATAATGGAGCTAAGCAAATTTATGAGGGCTGCCTATGCTGGTCAGGGTGCATCTTCAGGGGAAACTGGCCCACTTATGTATTCCAAAACTTCCCAGCAACCAGCTCTATCTCAATTCGTTGCTGATGCACCTATTGGTTTTGAATAAAGTAGTTGGTTTGAAGTGGATAATCAGATAATGTCTCTCCACCCTGATCCACTTTATGTCCAATTGATATTTTCTCAGTAGTCTTAAATTAATTGAACAAACAATGCCCCGATAAGAAGTGGAGTGGTCCCTTTTATCTGTAATGAAAGTCGTTCGATACTCTCCTGCAGAATCACCAACCCATCCCGCTGCACCTCTCCTTCGAGCACAGCCGCCTCATTTAGTGGCACTTTGCTTTAAGAATTGAATCTTCCCAGTTCTCCCGAGATCGGCTGCATTCTTTGACCTAATGGCATTTTCTTCTGCGTTCACGGGAACGATGTGGAGGGAAAGGGACCGGCTTTTCCTATTCCTTCGGGGATTCACTGACAAAACAACTTTTTTAAATAGAAGAGATATTGTTTGGAATGTATGGAGGGAAAATTTGAGAATGGAATAAAAGTGTCATTTCGGTTGTATCCATCGGGTCAGAGATTCGATTTTGTATTTTGATTAAGAAAAAAAGTCATTTAATTGGTTTTCCATAATCTAGAATGTCTCTCTTTCTCATTGCGGCTGTCGAAATCCTGGTTTACACTGCGGTTCAAAATTACCTTCGAATATTTTACAGGAAGCATTTAAAGGGAGTTACTGTATTTCATTTTAGTTTTGATCCATCAGTGTAACCTCCCCACATTTTTGGAAAAATAAAATAATGATACAAAAGCGAGGGCATTTTTAAGTCCTACTTTTCAGAATTTTAGATCTTACTTTATAGACTATTTTAAAAAATATTGTCCTTAATATATGAATATTTTTTTCAAGTAAGCAAATTGTATATTATATAAAGATGGAGCTTTCAAAAAGCCTAAATAATTTATTTGCCCCCTTTTTTTCATATTTTTTGTTGTTTTCAATCATATTTTCAATCATTCATATAGAATTTATTGCAGCGACCATTCTAAAATGCTCATTTTTTAATCCGGTCTCAATGTAAACAATGAATAGATGTTCAGATTTAAAATTATTATTTGCTATATCTATTTTATATATAGGATTATTTTTCTGTATTATTTAGTATATTTTGTCTAATAAACATAGGTTTTGAAATTAAAGATGCGTTTAAATGAACCTTGGTAAACCTTGTTGATCTCTGCCAATTTAGAGATTGGTAAATATTCGCATTTTTTAAATACAATTAAAAAATTAAACACCCTTGTATCCATACATTTTAATTTTTATAATGGATATCTTTCCTTTTAAATACATTTTTGTCTGGAATGATACAATAGACATGGATTAACCTGGATATGAACTTCCTAGTAAAATGGGAAGCCCGAGGTTTTCCTGCATCTGCTGTCTTATTCCCTGTCTTTGCATCAATATGAAGGGGAGGAAATAAGTCGCGAATTTTGTAAAAAAGATTTCTTGAATGATGGGAAATGATGAGATTTGACAGGCTGCTGCACGGCTCACAGATTAGAAAGTCCTCTCATCCATGAAACAAATCGAATTGAACAGAAATAGATAAATCGCAATCGATTTGCCAAAAAATTGCCCAGAGCAATTAAATAAAACATTCTTTAAATCTCTGCAAAAATCATAAGCTCTATATCTTTGTTATAATAAATTATTACTATGAAATTTAATATATCTTTTGTCCAATTAATAGTTTTTTTCCCATCTGAAAACAAAATTCACCTTTTTAATAATCACCGATTATTTCAATAGGCTTAAAATATCTTTACATTATGGGCATCTAGCTACTGATGATTTAAAGCATTGTATGGTTCTGTAGGTTAAGCAATGTATTTCATTCGCCATAAAAACTAAGGTGCGTGCCGATTCATTATACCGGGATCAATTAAAAAAGGATTAAAGATTAATTGATTTTAAAAGTAATGGAATTGCCTCAATATTTAAGTAAAAACAAAAAAAAATATTTCTATTTAAAAAAACATACTAATATTAAGGATAAATCTGGATGGCATTGTTTATTATTTAGAAATTCTTGTGAATAAAAACGAGAAAAAATTATTTATTAAAAAGATTGAAAAAATGTTATTAAAATGCGGAGATTTACTTAATGTACAGTTGCGGGTGGGTTCACTTTTTTGGGCAAAGTTTTCTGCAAACAAACTAAAGTATGTCTGAAAACAACTGGAATTCGATAAACGTATCTAAAAAGACCAGCTGAATCGAATTATTAAGAAATACTGATTTTCGTAATAGGAAAGTTCTTGTAAAATCTTGTCTAAATTAAATACAGAACTTAATATTAAAATAGAAAGAATTTAGAAAAATCAGTTTAAAATTTACATTACAAACGTAAAGACTGATATTTGATTTAAAAAATTATGTTAATACTTCTTCAAAATATGCTCTTGAAACGCATTAATTCATTTTGTAAACTTTTCGCCATTTTAAAATATAAATTTAGATTTAATCTTTGTGTTTTATTAAAAACAGATTTTCTAAAATTTGGTTTCCAATAATTATGTATATATTCATTTGAATTTCAGTTTTTGAGATTGTATTGAAATACTTTGGCTTGTAAAACTTATGAAAAATATATCATAAGATTAGAATTTTTCTTATAGAACTGACAATGAGTTTTTCTTCGTAAATCATTAATGAAATAAATTTAGTAATTATTGTTTCAGTTATTAATCTTGAACTTTGAAAATTCAGGCAAAACAAACGCAGACAGGTTGCAAATAAACCCCGGAATAATATGTTGTCTCATTATTTAAGTCAAATAAATCGTTGATATAATAATGCAAATTAAGCATTTGCATAAATTAAAAATAATTTAAATTGTATAAATTAATTTAAAATCACAGCCAGTTTACCTATCGAATTAATTGTGTAGTGAAACAAAGAAATAGTTTTTTTCAAAATTTCCCCTATTGAAAACTGTTTACAAATCCCAAATTTTTTAAAAAATTTTATTTTTCTGGAATCCGTTTTTATTTCGCGCGAAGCCTTTCGATGATGCTTTTCCAACATTTATTTATTCTAAAGATATACCGGATCTCATAGAATTGGATTTCATTGCGGATGTCACATGTAAATTGTTAATACATTTCAATTTAAGAAATTTTAAATAACCTACCACTCCTGTATAATTTTTCACTATTAAGATAGAAGAAGTCCAGCCACCTCGATCTAAACAAAGTAGATAACTCTTGAACCGTTTTTTTCCGGTGCATTACAAATTTGAAATGTAGCGTTTACCGGGCGTTTGTCTAATATTTACCTGATATTTTTAGATATCCTAGGTCATAACTTACATGTTCCAGTCAAAGTTTATCAATACCAAAATGTCCTTCATATATAAACTATTTCAAATTTCTTTACACGAACTTTCCAGTGCACTTACTAAATCTAACTTCAACAACAAGCATTCCACAAAATTCAAATCTTCATAGTGCACACATTTTTTTAGCAGCGAAATTCATATTCACTGCTATTCAAACCAAATTCCATTAATGATTTTAACATGCTATAAAGGCCATTTTTATTATCATTGAAGTTTAATTTTTCTGTTGGGGTTTCTTTGGTCTTGAAAAATGATTTTCAACTAAAAGTGTCTGAGAACATGCTGGGCAGATACAACTCATACAATAATTGCATAAATATAATACTTTAACTGTATATAAATCGTTGCATTCTCAAACCCACTGCTAACAAAAGGGGATTTCTATACCATACGGAATCTTGAATTTTTTAACAATTAGGATGCTGCTATTAGAAGCGCTTTCTTAATCTTGGTGCAATAGTTGCACCGAGTTAGAATAAAAGTAAGGAAGGAAAACAAATGGATTTCCTCTCTCTAATGAAATCGCTCATCTACTCGTGGTTTCAGATTCAAATTTAGGTTAAGAAAATCTATTCTTTTACCCAATCGAATTTTTTTATCATTGTAAATATTCCTACGCCACATTGTATTCTTTTTGATTCATGTACTTTAGAAGAATTAATGTTAGTCAAGTTTTTAGAAAATTTGACAAATATTTTCACATTCTCAAGTATGCGGAATAATCCATACCTATCCCTTTGCGGTCCGATGTCGAGTGTGACTCGACATTCAAGACTGTATATCCTTTTGACGTTTTCATTCATTTATTTCTCAAATATAATTGTTAAAAACGAATACACAATGGTTAAGATATGTAGATTAATTTTTCAAAGACATTCGACTTAAAAGAATTATGTATATTTATTTTTCATTGCAATAAACAAATCTTTGTGTTAGGTGAATAATTTTGCATCTAATTATTTTTCGGACTGCAAAAGATAGAATTGGTTCAAACGTGGGTTTATCCGCAGTTTTGCCTTCACACTACAAAATAAACGAGAATCTAAAAAAATTATTGGTTTTTTTTCTTAGTTTTAGATTATAATCTACGCATCATTAAAAAAATGTTGCATCATGTTCTTCCAGCGTTTTATCCCGAATTATTAAAATTTCAAAAAACTTCATTCTTTGAATATTCCGAATGCAAAATGATGGAATAATTATAAGAATACAAAGAATAATAGCGAAGAATTCTGAACATAACTTAATTCTTATAACTCCTATGTATAGCATCGTTTTCACATTTTTGTTCAAAGATGATTTTCACAAAATTTTTTTTTCATCTGGATACTTACAGTTATTTTCGGAATTTTTAAATTCCTCAGATCCCTTGTCCTGTAGATGGGTCTTGACCTACTAATTCCATCACAGTGATTTGTTTTCTCACATGTCCGGTGGTACATCCTCCTGGAACATTATGGCTCCCACAGTGCTGAAATCTTTTCCAAACCTTTCTACTTTTGCCACATGTGGCAGATGGTTGAAATCCTTTCTCTTGCTCGGAAGCTCTAGTTTTCATTTCTGGCGGTGTCTATGATTTTTTTCTTTTTACAGAGAGGATATTTTGTTCCTTATTAAAATAGAAATAATCTTTGAATTTTCACCGGTGAGACACTTATCTATGTTTTTTTAAATACCCAAGTTAGGTACTCGTAATAGTTGTTTGAAAAGACTGCTACATAATCCAAGCCTAAACACACTTATGCACTAAAACCTGTTGGCTCATAGAGCTGTAGTTGGAAGTTATTTTAAGACATTCGTGTTGGTCCCACCATTTCCGTCGCATAAGCAGAAGCCTCTTCTGTAATTTATAAATCACATAACCTTAAGGAAACGTAACAAACCTCGAGAAAATTTCATCCAGCCCAGCATCCATATCGATAGTAAGCCTTATGGTGTAAATTTTTGCAACCTTCTGAGTTTCACGATTCGTATTTGCCAGCCACGGTGACTTGGTGGGCAGATGTCTTCGGGACCTAAGGTTTCAGGTTTGAAACTCGATTCCTCCGAAAAACCATCGTATAAGCGTATACGGGGCTCGTTAAATATGTAGAGACCAAACGTCCTCCTTTTGATGTAGTTGGAGAGGGGCTGCCAGCTCAAAAGGGGTCCACGTCATGGGACCGTGGTTCAGAATTACGAGGTCTATTCCAAAACAGCCCTAATGCTAATTAGCTGTAAAAAGAGGCGTTAATATAACTAAACCTAAAATCAGAACTTGAGTTTAGTGCCATTTCTTTTGAATACAGCAAAAATCGTTGTTTCTAAATCCCCCAGGATTCAAATTTTATGTTGAAGGAGCGGCTGCGCTGAGTTCTCTAGGACAGCATTCGACATGAAAAGTCTCAGCCTTTCTCTGCACACTCTGCCTTCGTCATGGTGGCTCAGTGGTAAGGCGTCGGAACCGGAGGGTTTCGGGTTCGAGACCCGATCTAAGAACCATTATGTCTAGCGCACGTTAAATCCGCTGGGGTCAAATGTTATGCCGCTGATATGGCATTGAAGATGGGTTAGTGAGTGCCAGCTCAGGTGCCGTCCTCATAAACAGGCCGTGGCTCAAATTTACGAGGCTTGTCCCAAAACAGACCTAGTTTTGTCTTAAAAAAAGGAAGTTAATGCAATCGAACTAAGCTGTATATTTCCCCATATTGAATCCAACTTAACGTCATTGAGTAACTTAACGTAATTGATCACATCAACCCGGAACAGAAAGCCTCCTCTTCTTATTTAATAGAGCGCACGGGTACACAGCGGGCAGTATGTTAAACATGACTCCTCTATTTCTTCAGATTTCGAAGTTATTGTGCTTATAATCACAGAAAACCAAACGGCCAGTCTTCCCTATGCGAATCTTATCCAATATTTTAGCTATCTATTATTTTTATTTAGAAACCCAATGCAAAAGTTCATTTTGTTCTAGCTCTTTCATGTTTTGATGTATCATATTCTAGAACACACATATAAAGTAATTTTAAAAGAAGGTTAATCGACTCAAAGGAATCACAATCTTGAAGATTCATCCCATTTTTCGTAGCGAAATGTTGTGACAGTTGTAATACTTCTTTTACTAATATTTCGTATATCAGAATGGTAAAATTAATTTATGCAGTAGAAAAAAAGAAAAATATGACATGAAAAGAACATATTGGAAATTGAAATATCTATATTTCTCGAAAAGTAGTATTAAAAGTATTTTAAAAAGTGGGGTATTTAAAAAAAGGTATTTTTTCGAATCTATTTTTTAATATTTATTACACCGAGTTCAAATGAAAGAGAAAAATAAATGATTGAGTGAAAGACAAGTATCTAATCATTTTTTTTCATTTTATAAAGTTTCAAATGAGTTGTCTGATTTCCGTGAATTAAAAAGTCCCGAAATTTGAAATGCTGACACATCCGAGACAGCAAACAAAACCATAGTGATATAACTAATTATAGAATAAGGATTTTATTTAAACTGGATATAACTTATTTAGGTGCCAGTTTTAAATAAGCATTAAGAATTATATTTAGGCTTTTAATTACTCATTTAGAAATTATGCCATTAAAAAGAAATCTTTTGGCAAAATTGAAATTAGAGTTAGTTGTTTTAGAGTTTGGGAAATTGAGATTAAAATAAGTTGAAATATTCATTTTATTAAAAAACACTTACATTTACTTTGCATCTTTTCAGTGACATTTTGTAATCAGTCCATGTTAAGGGGCAGACGGCCGAGTTCTCAGTTGCATCAAGGGTACTACGATATTATTTCCGAATATTCCTCAGGATGCTTCCATTCAAGTTTAGATGCCAACTTCATTAAAGCTATAGTGTATATTAATTTAATTTTTGTATCAATTTTTTTAACCATCTGAATTCACAATGGAATTAAAAAAAAACCATATTATTAATTACAAATTCTAGAAAATAAAATTCTGCTGCATGAAAAAAAAATGAATCTCTGTCATTTATCTCCATGCATGGATTTTGGCTTCTTTGCCATTCACCATAACGATGTCGAGGAGGGATTTGCAAAGGAGAGGAAAAGACTCCTCATCCGAGCAGCCATCCTTCTCGACCGTGAGAAAGAAACCGAAGGAGAGAAGCTTTCCAGCCGGATCCGCTACTCAGAGGGAAATTTTTGAGGCGGTTGAAAACCGGACAAGAGATTGGAGAATGTACAAGTGCAAAATACTTCAAAGATTTTTTTTCTTTTAAATGGGATAGAAATAGGAGTCTTTTTTTATTTTTACGAAAGTAACTCGAAATCCTTCTGGCTTCTCTTTTAAAGACCAACCAAAAAGGTGGCACTCGGGATTTACTAGGCACTTGCATGTATTCTGATCGACGATATTTGTTAAAGAAGCAAAAGATCTATGTAAATGACAACCCTTTTGAGTTTTACCAATCAGCTATTACTTCATTGTTAGCATTTTGAAAGTTTTCATTTAATATTATTGAGTTATTTACTGTATGTCATGGAACGCTCCAAATAGCATTTTCGACATTCATTCAGTCATTTTTTCATTTGAAGAAATCTGCTGCGGAAGCCCATCAGACACTTCAGAAACTTTTGCTGGCACTGCTTCGTCATATCTCAATCGACGGTTTTGGTTTCAACAATTTAAGATTAACGATTTCGATGTTAATAACAAAAAATAGTCCTGGAGGACCAAAAATAATTAAATACAATCAGTTGCAAAAACTTATTGGACGAAAATGGGAAAAATTGCAGAACCGGATGGAAAATATTTTGATTGATGTCCATTGTGCTAATTTTTCCCAACAAATGCCTTTGTGAAGGGAAACAGGATCGAAGCAGATGCAAGAAACTAATAACTTCATTCGCAGTACTCGCTGGTTTCAATTAATTAGATTTAAGGACTAAAGAATAAGAGGCAATAAACTGTATTTCTTCTGCACATCGATGTAAAATAATTCCCATGGAAAAAATCGTTACATTTCGCATAATCAATTCCTTTCCTATTATGATGCTGAAGTTTTTCTCCAAAAACTGTATTGAGTAAGCTTCGCTGTTTTACAGCTCATAAAAATAATAAGTTGCACAAATCAATTTTTCAGTATTTTTCGCATGCTTCCTTTATTGTGAGAAGGCTTTGCATTCAAAATTCTCATTTCTTTTGCCAAGTAAGTGAAACATTCTGCCAAATTTCAATCTTCCTATTTTTCTGATGTCGGCTACAGCAGTAGAGATTCGCTCACGATTCTTGACTCTTATCATCGAATTGGAACTTAGGAATATTTACTGGTAAAATTTAATTTATCAGAATGGCGATTCTCTTCCAGAAGCTTTGTGGAAAAATATTCGCAGAGGTATGATAAGTGCAAATGAGTCACAAAAAACGACACATTTCTAAATTTCCGGGCCATTTTGAAGCTCTTAACCGAAGAGAAAATACTAGAGCGCTATGTGTTTTCTTTTCAAATTCGAATATGACAACTTAGCCGGAAAATTTTCTTCGCTGCAATTCTAATGGAACCCTTTTTGTAGAAGCGTTTTAGGAATCAAATATTTCTCAATGAATATTATGGAAAGTTGCTCCTAAGCGTGAACTTACGCGGATTCTTCTGTGGTTCTCTTTCTTCCAGCACATTTGAATTCAAATCCATAATCAACTTCATTTGCATCTTGATGCACTGAAATGTTCTATGGCAGGGATGCGCAACATTTTCAGGATGGGGGGGGGGGGCAAAAAAGGAAAAAGGACTTTGTCGAGGGCCAAAGTAGTACGTGAATGTTAAAACATGTTATAAATGTGAAAACACAATTTTTTATAGCAATACGCATGAATTACAATTATTACTTTACTTATTTTACTCATGCATATTTTATGCAATAAATAAATGAATAAAACGCAAGCATTATAGATATGATTAAAATACTTTACCTAAAAAAAGGTTCCTGCTTAATTTCCTAATATAACCTGCTACTATTTATGAGATGGCTGGGACTAAATATTTGAAGTTAATTGATTTTATGTTGGGCTTAAGATTGATTGGGGAAATACGTAGATTAGAAGAAAGGCTCTCATCTGCTATTCTATTCCTTATTTTTGATTTGTTTAAATTCATTAGTGAGAAATGTAAGTGAAGTAAGTAAGAGTGTGAAATGTAAGTGCTAATAAAATAGGTTGCACATGCAGCTTCATTATGCTTTAAGCACGAAAATTCCTCAGATAAGTCTTTATAAAGTTCCAATATCGGTTTTTCTTTGAATTGATTTTTTAAAAAAAATCAGAATTCTGCAAATCAGTTAGGACCCACTGCACTCTCTCATCCACTAGATTTACATCAACAGAAAATGGAGAAGAACATACTTCATTTTTT
Organism: Argiope argentata; assembly: GCA_026289955.1. Classification (NCBI taxonomy): domain Eukaryota; kingdom Metazoa; phylum Arthropoda; class Arachnida; order Araneae; family Araneidae; genus Argiope; species Argiope argentata. Next base: position 1,865,262 of record JAOUZG010026747.1, read on the forward strand.
GTTTGACACTTTTCAAAATCTGAAAACCGATCATCAAATCATTACGCAATATTTGAATTTGATCCTCATACTGCATTTTCAAGTGTGGAAATTTTTGATGCATTTTTAGCAGTAAAAAGGTGTGCAAAATTTTTAGTTTTCAATGGGTTTTGAAGCAAACATACCTTCTGTTTAAATGCCTTTACATTATTTATTAATTGAAAAATAAATTGATTTTTTTCCTGGTAATTTTGTGTTTAAGTCATTCAAATGGCCTGTTATGTCTGTAATAAAAGCCAAACCACATTGGAACCATAGACCCACTGGCTTCTTTTAACCGCCTGGTATTTCTTCAATGGTCACTTAGAAATGTAACAATTTCATCAAATAGTTCCATGAAACACTTAAGTGCAACTCTTCGGCGGAGCCATTTCTTCTGCGTAATAAAGAATATCAGAAGGGAAATCATCAAACTCCTTTAAAAATTCTTTGAATTCCCTATGTTTGAGGGCATTACTACGAATAAAGTTAATTGCTTCAGATACATTCTGCATTAGGTTAGCAAATCCTAATTCTTTACCACATAAATTCTCTTGTGGAATAATGCAATGAAACTGCAACGGTTCTGCACCACAATGGGAAAGGCTTTGTTTTAACAGCGTAACCATTTCAATTTTCGTATCAGTCATTGATTTTGATCCATATGTAATCGTAATGCTAACATAATTGATCATGTTTAAGGAAGCTGTATTGCAGAAATGTCAAAATCAAACTGGAAAGAAGTTCACTTCCAGTTGTTTGCCCCTTCATGGGAAACATTCTAAGTCATAACATTCTAATTGGACCATGGATGTTCGATTTGTAGATTCATCAACAGCTAAAGATAAATATAAAAAGTTAAAAGCAGTAGATTTTACTTGATTTTCAATGTCTTCATTCAAATGTTGAATTCTTTTTTTTTTGAATAGTCATTCAATTTATGCTTACATTTTCAAATTTCAATTTTTGCTTCAGTTAAAAGATTTTCTGATGCAATCAACAATTTTTTAAAACAAAATCCCCATCTGCGAATGGTTGACCTTTAGCAATAATCTCAGCTACACCCAAGCTCACTTCCACATATGAATCCAGTTCAGATGCCTGTTTTTGAAAAAAAAATTGCATGAAAGAATTTTTGATATTGTTCGATTTTTTGCGATCTTTCATATCCTTTTATAGATGCAAAATGTTTGCGCTCCGTCTCATAATGCCGCATTACGTTAGACTCTTTTGCCACTGCAATCTTGCAAGCACCTATTAAGCATGTGACAGTATCATTGTACTAGATGAAACAATATTTATCTGACCATGAATCTTGAAATTTCCAATTTTGAAAATCACCTTTCCTTTTCTCTCCCATTTTACTAAAATATTTTATATGTTTTTAAAAAATAAATGATACTGAACTAAAAATACGATATCAAAAAAGAATATTTGACCCGTTCTGTGGCTGATATTACGAAATAACCAGTCTGCTAGCAAAATCACGCTGTGTTGTTTATTAGAATGATCGTCATGATCAAGTCCACGGGCTCCTCCTGTGCGAAAACTCATACTCACAGGGAGTCTAATAGGGAACAAACTGAAAAGTCGCGTAATAAAAAGTAAATCAGCTTAATGAACAACTGTAAATTATTTATTCTGATGCTGAATCCTTTTCGTATCAGATTTACCCCCTGTTTATTTGAAAAACTCTCATTTCATTTAAAATCAGTCTTATTTTATCAACAACATTCGTGGGTCAACTTCAAAGGCTACGCGGGTCAATTTTGTCCCGAGGACCATAGGTTGTGCTTCCCTGTTCAATAGCTACACATTTAAAGGGACGTATCAATAATGGAATATTTTTTTTCAACTAAATTATATATTAATCAATTAAAATTCATTTGAATTTTGATTAAACATGAATGGCGCCTTTTAGATTACAACAATAAAAAATATTAGTTTTTAAGATTCGATAATGTTTTTATTAATGAATAATGTAATATGTTAGAGGTATAGGGAACCCCCCCCATAAAGAATAAAAAAAAACTTAAAAAATATGTTTTTACTAATGTACTACAAATAAGAAATTAGTTTTTAAACTTATAAATGTAAAAAACAAATAAAACATTTCTATCTACATTTTTACAACTTTATGCTGCTCTCAAGAGAATTGAAAAAATATTTTTTCTTTCCAGTGCACTAATACTAACTTGTTTTCTAAACTTATGTTCTTAAAATTTTTATCGTATTATTAATAAAAATTTTAATAATATGTTTATGGTTCATCCCACGAATATGTAAATTTCAATTACGGAAAAAATGGTACATTGGCTTTGCACACTTTTATATAATTTCACTTGTTCCATGTTTGCCGAAATATAATTTTATAACCTGTTTTTTTTAATTCCTTCTTAATGCTCTAGGTTTTTAAAATTTTGAGCAATTTCAGTGTTTTGGATGATCTCACAAGAATGGATCGATTAATTTAAATGTCTTGATTCCCTATGAGGAGTACCACCTCGTAGAAATAAAAAAAATATTTTCAAAATTTTCCAAAATGCACAAAATTATTATAAATTATTTAATAATATAAATTAATAATAACAATAAATAATATACTCATTTCTATTTAAAAAAGCGAAGAGAGCAGTGCGTTCTATGAAAGCAATTGTTTAGGGAAAGAAAAGACGCCGTGCGCAGAAGAAGAAAATTGACTTTATTAAAGATTTCATATTCAACTTGCTACAACCATAATTTTCTGGTAGTAAAAATATGAAGATTAAAATACTTCTACTAATAAGCGATATCAGCTTCTGTTCGACTTTTAATAACACTTCTTCTAGACGCTTTATTTCATATATTTTACAAAAAAATTCAATAATTTGGTCAATAGTTTGGACGTTTATTGGTATGTAAGAATTTGCACCATGTACTTTAAGTTAATGGAAACTTCTCATTCTTAAGGAAATTTCTTCCCCAAATTTTTTGAGTAAGAGCAAATTTTTGAATAGCTTAATACTCGGCGATTTCATGGAATATTTCAATTTTCTCTATGTAACACAAATTATTTTGATCAAAATAAACTTTGATTAAAATTTTACGATGAACGAGTGAAATAAGAATTGCTATCAGAAATTTTCGAAAAATCCCGTTTAGAACTCACTGCATGCGATTTCCTGCAGAAATTCTCCATTGTGGCAACATTTAATTATTCAGTATTCTGAAAGACTCGCATATTTATAAACCTACCGAGTATGTATCGGTATTTTTTTTTGTTTTGTTTTTGAATTTGAATAGGGATGAAATTTCCACAAGAGTTTTAAACTATGCACTACATATTTTTCTACAGATTAAAATTTTAACTTACAAGAATAGAATGTATATACTTGATTCATATTCATGCTCCATGAATTGGACCTGACAGGTAAAACTTTAAGGGAGATCATTATGCATTTTCGTATCGGAAAGAATGGGCAGAAGTAATCCTTGGACAGAAGAAATAGATTTCAAAGATGATTGCTAACAGTGTTATTGGCAAATCAATCTTTATGGTATTTTTTTCAGACACTGCTTAATGTCTGCTTCAAATAAAAGCAATCCGAGGAGATCAGTAGAATATTTGACTCGCCATCCTCCGAAGAGGCACTGCTCGTCCCACAACCGATGTCTCTTTTCTTTTGCATTTGTCTCGACGTCAGAAAGTGCAGAAAATGTTTTGTTGAATGGTTTGCGAATGAGATCTGATCGATTTCACATTTCATGATAAATTGATTTTCGTCGACTGGATAATAAGTCCTCCAAAATCATTAATAATTACCAAAACGGTTGTTACACCGCTTTCATATCCCTGCAACGTATTGCACATACAGAGGTGCATGTGTGCAAACAAATATGTGATAAACGTGAACAAAACAGGTGCACTCACAGTAGCGTGCTTTTACTGTGCAATGCAGCTTCCACAAATACATCAAATAACGTTATGAGAGAATGGTTGCTATTCTTTACGCGACAGCAGAAGTGGCGGTTGCAGACTTTCGTCAGTGAGGCAATAGGGAAGTCACAATGATCCATTTTTACAACATTCTTGAAAGAAAACTGATAGAAAAATAAAATATAGAAAAATATCTACAATTTTATTTGGCTAATTTGAAGTTGATGGGACTATTATTAAAATTCTATTAAAAATTCGAATGATCCAAAAATTTGGATGAAAGAATTAATACAATAAAAAAATTTCATTTCCTGGAAATTAGGATTAAGAAAAACATGAACTAAGCATGAATAGAGCAGGAGGAAATCACAATTTTAAATCTAAATCAAGCAGTATATGCGAAAGTTTTAAATAGATTTCTTAAACAAATATATAACAGAAAGATTAGTGAAGAGACAATAATTATTATGAATAAAATGAAAATGACTTTGACCAAAACTTTACAATTTTTAACAATAACATTTACAAATAAAAAAACAATTTTAACAAATATTTTGTAAAAAGTATTTCGAGTAACAATTCACTGTATGCATGTTTTTAAAGTGAGAAATTTTGTTTCAAGTAAATTTTGCCTTAGTCTAGTAGCCGGCATAAAAACATTATTCATCAACGATTACACCAAGGAAACAAGATATAGACGTAGGTAATTAAAGAAGACATTGAAATGGATATATAATAAAATAATTTTCTGCTTTGATTTCAAATGAACAAATACATATCTGAATGGTTAATGACATTTCAATGTTAACTCCGTAAGAAATTTAAGAAATCACAGAAAAGGTTAGAAGTTTTGAACTAGCCAAGTTTCACTGTATACATGTTAAGCAAAACAGCTCAAATTTGAATCATAAATCCGATTAGTGAAATCAAATAATTGCCTGTGAACAAGTGTTCAACAGACATGCTCACTAATTTCTGAAAACTTCAACTTCACTTTGACAGACATAAATGCATGAAATAGATTTATTTATACATAGTTTGCATTCTTCCATTGGTAAGAACACTGTAGTCCCTTCTGGTGATTTTATGTCTACAAAAATATATCCAGAAACTTTTAGAGAAAAAAATTGGATTGCGGTTAGACTAAAGAATATGTTACTGCAACCAAATATGAATTTTTCATGTCATAACTCACAAAATGCCGTGTTAAATGGAATTATGTTAAGATTTATTACTTGTGGCCATCAAAATGGTTGGAGAGAGTCTTATAGATTTGTTTAAAGGACAGTACCAAATTCTAAAGATTAACCAAAAGCAACTTATAGTTTTAAACATCAATAGTCAATGTGCTGTTGAGTAAATCTACTATCTGTAAAATGAAAGACGTTTATGATTTGATGGAACTCTTTCGATCAGTCTAAGCCACATTGGAAAACTGGACACGCTTTAGAGGCGAAGTGTTTCGTACCTTTAGTTACTCCGCCAATTCAAGTAGTCATCACCTTTAGGTAACGCAATCAATCAAGAAAATGAGGAGGGATGTACTTTGTTATGCTAAATTCTTGCCGATGATTCCTATGAATTTTATAATTTTTTTTCTTTCATCACACAAAAAAATAATAAGGTAAAAATTTTAAATTTATCACTTGCAGATTTATAAATTGATTCTGAAATATCAAATCGTTATATAAACTTTGTTCCTTTATCGATTATCATGAAATTTACATCTATATTCTACTTGCCGGCGTTTCAAGTGAACTACACGATTGTGAATTACATGCGAGAATTATACATAAAGGTAAATGACAAAGAATTAGAAATACTTGTGCAATATTTTGTTGGACGCCTTTCAGCCCGAATTTCAACTGCATTCGCGAACACATCTTTTATACCGATCGAGAGTTTTGAATTTCGGATGTCCTTTGAAAGAGTGGCTGAATGGGCTGTAAAATTGAAAGGCACAGGAGATCACGGTTCAATAGTTTCCATATATTCTCTGTATGATATAAATCATGATGTGGATATGCATTCATCAGAAAATCGATGGTTCACTTGGCAAAATTTGTTAGCTGAATTTTCTACTTCATTAATTAGGTGCCTGCCGGAAAAGTTGCGATCTAGAGAAGATAGCTCATATTTCCCAGCTAACCTATTCAACTTCGAATCCCCGTTTTCTGATCCATTTTCGAATGATTTTCGACCAGCGAGAACTGTCAGTTCTGAGAAAGTATAATAAAGAAACTACTCTGTTTTCAGAATTTTGTTGAGACTGAATCTGCAAGTGAAAAAGCTAAAATTTTATAAGTTAAAAAATATATTTAATGAAAAAGGTATTTTTTTGCAGTAAATCTAGAAGATGGAAGAAAGAAAGAAGATGGAAGAAAGTAGGTTTCATTACGACTTAAATGAGTCTCCATGGGAGTTTTCTTTAGAAACATTTTATTCCTTTATTTGTTTATCCTAAAAATTTTTAATGTAATAACTACATTCATTCATTTTTATATAATTTTTTGTTTTGTAATTAGTTAGACCTCCAATAATAATTTTAAAACTTTTATTGTTATCTTAAGTCCAATAAATTTTGAAAAATTAAGTATTAAACCGTAATTACATCTTCAAAATAAAATGAACTTTCCACCATTAAACTTTTATCCCGAATCCTGAAATAAAATGGCTAACCTCTTTGCAAAAATAGAGATTAAAACAGATAATTATTCATAAATCTCACTTTTTAGTATTTTCTGGAAAAAAGTGCTTTTTTCTTTCTTTAACTGGTTAGGCTTCGAATTAAAAAGAGGTTCATTGTCTTTGTTCCTATTAAAATAAATGAGATGAGGCCTTGTATACTTTTAATAACCTGAATCGGAGGATGAAAAATAAATAAATTGACAATAGGGATGTTAATGCTAAACTCTCCAATTTACGAATTCACTTAACTTCTTAGTTGGATAGCGCGTTCTATTATTTTAATTCCAATAATAATATAAGGGATATTTCAAAAATAGAAGAATTATTTTATTGATTTTTTTTTCATTTTCAATTACTGGATACTTTCACTTTATTGCAAATTTAAAATAAAAAATTCAGTAATTCATTTGCACGACTCAGATTTATCATTCTACGCTAAGAAGTTAAAGGAAATATATATTTTATGTTCTTTACTGTCAGTTAAAGGACTGAGTATAGAAAGTAATATAAACTGATTCTCGACTGTAATTAATGACGAAAAGCTCCGTGCTTTACAATATTATTACACAAATAGGCGTTATTGTAAAATCTAAATCCATTGTTTTAAAACGATAAAGTGAGCAAATCCACGAACAAATGTTAGGTTAAAAAATCATTTGTCTTTTCGTAACAAATTCTGCTCACTGGAAAAGCCTTTTTTACACTTCTAATTGATATATAAATGAATAAGTAAAACGCTCTCTACCATGAATGAGAATTTAAGCATGAGTACATAAAAAAAGAAGCAACTAATCTGTAGTGAAGACTTCCAAAAGCCGAAAAATATGTATATCACTATCAAGGCAATTTCAATATATATGTATATACTCAGCAAAACATATGAATACTTCTTTGGAAACTAGACGCAAAAGTCTGCGTCATGTTGTACAACTTCAGCATCAGAATTCATACTCGCCATCTAGACAAAAAGTCAATAAGCAAGCGAGACGTTGGGTTTGCTTCATCTAAAAAACTTTGTCTCCAATTCCTTCGATGACGGTTTAGCAAAAAAGTTTTGCAAGGTGGTTTGCATCACAAGGCGGTGGACTGTTGCAAAGTGCGGTCCCCCACTTGGATGACCAGGGACTTGAGGTCTTCGGCGCTCTTCACCTTTCGGGGCATGCGCGGCTCCGACAGCATGGACCCGCTCCTGCTTCTGTAGGGGCTGCCTACGAACACAGAGTTCTGGCGAGGCCTCATCTTATGCAGGTGATACGGTGTGCTGGCGGCTCCAAACTCCAGATTGAACCTCTCGAGGGGTGCAAGGGCGTCGTTGAGGGGCAGGCGGCTGGGCTTGGCGATGACGGGGTGTGAGTGGTACTGCGGCTGGTAAGGCTCCAGCATCCGGATCTTGCCCCACTTATTGAAGAAGAGCACGATGACAAACACCCAGACGGCCAGCACCAGCACCACTATCACCACCTCCTCCTCGCGCACTGTGAAGGGGGTGGGCGTCTCCTCTTCCAACTGCGACGGATCACCCCTCTGACTCCAGCTGTCGTTCTCTGCAATAGAATAAAGATAACTTCTTTTCAGAATTCTGCATTGTTGTATTTCAAAACAAAATTTATGTACCTGTTGATATGGTTGGTTATAAGCATTTTTTTTCATTATATGTTTTCCTCCTCTTAATTTTTATGACTTGAAGAATCAAACCTAAAACGATTTTTTAACCATTAAAAAATGGAATATCCTACTCCCGCATCTTTTAAATGCAAAACAAGTAATGAGGTAAATAAATAATGGTTACCATGGATTTGGTGTTATCAAACGGAAACAGCTATTAGATTTTTTTAATTAAAAATTTGCAATAATTCGATTGTTAATTTTTAATT